>JAWRVZ010000061.1:3155000-3432500 GCA_037043235.1 Rhodeus uyekii
CTGTATGTAATTATCACGGTGCTGTAGGAAAATGATAACAGGATCCAAATGCGAGTGAACAGGAAAATTTATTAACAAAAGGTGACTGTTCAGAGAAGCGTCCCGACGATCCGCGCACCGGCGCGAGGGCAGAGAAACAGGGACAGACAGCGGGCGGGCGTGACGCAGGGACGCAGTCGGCTGAAGCAGAAGGTGCCGGTCCCGAGCAGACAATCCCGGAAGGAAGAGAGCAGCGCCGGATAATCCAAGCGAAGGGAAAGCCTGTAGCGATCTGACAACAGCCTGTGTGAGGACGGTGCATAAATAGTCAGAGTAGATGAGTTACAGCTGCAGCGGGAGATGAGATAGTAATCAGAAACCACGCCTCCAACATTACCGCATGACACAGAGAAGGAATCAAGGAACCTGTGAACCGTGACAGTACCCCCCCCCCCCCCCCCCCCCCCCCCCCCCTCCTAGGAGCGCCTCCTGGCGCTCCCAGGAGAACTTACCTGTCGATTGAATTCGTCGATAAGAGAGTGATCCAGTATGTCCCTGGCAGGCACCCAACTTCTCTCCTCTGGACCGTAACCTTCCCAGTCCACCAAGTACTGAAACCCGCGTCCCCTCCGCCTGGAGTCCAGAATACGACTGACCGAATAGGTTGGTTCCCCATCTACGAGTCGTGGCGGGGGGGGAACCGGAGCTGGCGGATTAATGCGAGAACGAAAAACGGGCTTTATTTTGGAAACATGGAACGAAGGATGGATCCTCCCGTACGCGGGAGGCAGTTTGAGGCGGACCGTCACCGGACTAATGATCTTGGTGACGGGAAACGGGCCAATAAATTTGGGGGCAAGCTTGTTACAAACGGAACGGAGAGGAATGTTCTTGGATTGAAAGATACTATTCGGAAATACATTGCCGCTTGAATATATATTATTTTATTTTTCCTATTTATACCTATATCCTTTTCTTTTTCTTATTTTTCATATGCTTCTTTGTCTTATTTTTTCATATGTTATTTTCCTTTCTTATTTGAATGATTTGTAAAGAGTGATGTATAATCAAGTTAGGGATTTCTATTAGTTATATCCTTTCTTTACTTTTCTGTAGTTTTCCATCGTGTAAGGATGAATATTGTCTGCACGGCTCAACAGTTCTCAATGGTGTTATCAGAATGTTTTGGGAAGGTTCTGTTGATTGTTGGAGCCTGAGCCGAGTTCAGCCTTGGAGAAGCTGTGTATTTGTGTGTGCGTTAATATGTTCTGTATTGGTGAGGTGATTAACTGGCACCATCAGGAGACGGAATGACTTGCTGTTCTCGACAAGCCACGTCACGAACCCGTAAACCATGTGATCAACGAAGATATGCTTCAGACTGTCTGCTCTTGTGTGGAAAATTACTAGTTTTGTTTCTTTCTTTCTTAGCCAATCAGAATCATTTAAACGTCATCATTGATGTAGTTAGCACCCTCTGTTAGAGTATAATTGCTGTAACAATGTTATTGTATTTGGGGCGGCCTACAAACTCCTTGTGAGACCTGAAGCTTCTGCTGATGAAACTGCAAACTAAACTTCACTAAAATTTCTTCTATTGACTGCACTTCTGACTCCTGGTCTTCATTCAACATATCTGGTCCTCGGGTCTTAACTGTAAATTCCCCTACAGTTAATGGTGGAGAATGCGCGGGCAATTCATTCTTCGATGACATCCCTGGTCGAACAACAAACAAGGTAGAAAGTGTTAGGGCTGTCTGAGTGGAAGTGACTGGACAGGGGATCGGGAGAGCTCCACTCAGAAGTGAGTGGGGAGTACCGAAACTGCTTAAAACCAGAATGGAGGTACAAATAATTATACCAGCTTTATGATTTTTATGATCATTCGGTTTTGATGGTGTAATAGTCGCTGGGATCCGTATGGGACTGGTTAAATGCCAGGGACGCCGTAACCGGAAGGCATCGCATTAATACACTTTAAAAGGGATTTGGGGAAGTCTCTAAGGGAAAGTGTATAGAACACTGGATAGGAACGCTGGTTAGAATCCAGAAGAATCTCACAAGGAGATTCCAGGTTCCACAGGTCCGTGTCACTGTGAACCTGACTTGATCACTTCCACTTCAGATAGGGGTACCCCGAATTTAGTGAATCAGGCAGTTAGGGACTAAAGCATTAGTTAGTTATAAAATAATAATATGAAATAAATATAGGGCTAACTTGTTTGCCAGGGATGCATCTGGAACGATTCCTGCAAAAGTAAATTTTATGAGAAAATTTTGTGACCTGAATTGGTTTGGATCAGGATATGTGACTTGGTGTTTTTGTAGTATACTTTGTGGTTTCATCACGCAGAAGCCACAGCTGTGTTATTCAAAGATCGCCGCCTCCATCTCTTCCTACCATGACTTCAGGTGAGTATTAACTTTGACTAAAATATGGCTAACAATAACTGAGTAGTCTGATTATTACTGATTAATTAAATGAGCAGAAGAAAAAAATGCTGTAAACAGCGCTGCTTCTCAAAGTGAATTTTCAGAGCTCAGGAGGAAAAAGTTCAGTCTGTGTTTTTAATTCTGAGTGTAAAAACAAGGTTGGAAGTCATGATAAAATAATGAAACAGAAGAGATTTAATGCTGTAAACAGCTCCGTTCTTCTCAAAGTAAATTTGGTCAGTCTGTGTTTTTAATTCTGATTATAAAAATAAGGTTGGAAGTCATGATAAAATAATGAAACAGAGAAGAGATTTAACGCTGTAAACAGCTCCGCTTCTCAAAGTAAATTTGGTCAGTCTGTGTTTTTTTTTTTAATTCTGATTGTAAAAATTAGGTTGGAAGACATGATAAAATAACGAAACGGAGAAGAGAAGATATTAAAGGCTGTACACAGCTTTGCTCTTCAAAAGCAAAATTTCAGAGCTCAGTAAGAAAATGCTCCTAGTTTTAATTTGATTGGAAAGTTGTGAGCAAAGAAAGAGCCTGAACGATATAAATCTGCTAGATGTGATAAAGTGACATATTTCTGGTGTTTAGATTTGAAAAGAAAATCAGTGTCTGATATACCGACATTTACGTTTTCGTCTGGAAAAGAACAAAAATAAGATTAAAGTCTTAAGGAATTCTTTTGAAAGGAAGATTTGTAATGAGAAGTTTTATAGTGAATGGATAAGGATAAATTGCGTCAAATTACAGACAATGACTCCAAAAGATGGGAGTTTCAGTAATATGTAATTCGCAAAAAGACCACTATAAAAATTATAATTCTTTGAAAACGTATTTTTGGGCAAAGATTTCTGAAACAGGCCAGAGTCACAATAAAGTAGATAAATGTTAAATGTTTACAAAAATGCAGTGTTCCAGTGAAAATCATAGACACAGAGAAGTTAAAGGAAATCATGTTACAGGCAGTTCAAAACTTTTAAAAGTTCCACATTTATGATTGTGCATATTAAATTTGTTGTTAAAAGTTTCAACAACTAAATGCCTTTAAAGAGGAGTTTTAAAATAAATTTAAATAAGTTAAATAAAAATGAAGACCTGGTTATAAAAGGGAGATTAAATTGTTATGACCAGTAATTTTTGTTTTGTCTCATCTTAGTCTCCACCATGGTACAAGACTGATGGAGTAGACAATGGTGATAGCGATGCTGAGATTAAACACAGATAATAAGCTATGCTGTTGTTTTGAATATGTTAATGGCTTTTACTGATAACATACTGCTGTTATTAACCGGTCTCCCTGTTTTGAACACTATCAGGCAGTCGAAATAACTCGGTGGTTCTTGAATGCACCTTCCCTAAGTTCCAGAGAATACCTGAACCTGAAGAAAACTCGAAGATCCGCAAAGGGAATGAATGGGGTACAGTTGAGCACGAGGGCGAAGGCAAAAGACGGGTAAGATCCCCTAATGGCCACGTAGAGGGACAACCTAAGGCAGGCTTTCGCCGCCGCTCCTGGGCATCTACCCAAAAACGGGAAGGGAGATGTTTTCTGTGACAACTGGATGAGAGTTGAGAGGATGTCTGTGGTTGGCTAGTAGCATCCTTCAGAGGGGGGACCTGTTAAATTGCAGAAGTCTGCCCCAAAACTGAGTTCCTCCATACCAGGTCACTGCAACCGCATTCCTTGACAAGTGTCCCCAACTTGTAGAAGATGCCAGGGGGAGTCCCTGAAGAGGTTGTTTATAAAGAGATAATGGGAATGTGCTTTCAAGAGCTGGCTGAGAACATGATGTGATTGACCTTCAGTTGTTGTGGAGACCATAACTAAACTTTATAATATCAAGAACATTTTTTTTTTTTTTGTCGGCTTATGGGAAAGAACTGAAAATTAATAGTGAAACTGAACTAATATGTCTCTATCATAGTTTTCACTCCTGCAGGTCGTTAGACATGGTGGTGACTAAAGATGAAGAGCGTTTTTTACAGATTAAAGATGGTCTGGATAACAAAGGTTAAGTGAATTTTTAACAAAGTAAACTTAGTAATGCTCCTAGCATGCTTTGAGATGATAAAAATGGGTCTAATTGAGTTAAATATTTACATTTAAGAAATTTGTGAATGAGCATGGTTTCTAAATGGAAAATAATTTACTATTGCATTCTGCCAAAAAGTTACAGTCTTAGACTGCTGAGGAAAACTGTTGGCTGAGAGAGAGATTGTGAGTGGAGGCTGGGTATGGCACTCTGTTATCAAAATGATAAAGGAACTAAAACAACCTAGCAAACTTTTCTAAAAACAAGTATAAACAGACATGCTTTTAAACTGAATAAGTTAAACCTAGAGAAGATTTTAAAGCTTAAATCTTTGTAGAATAAATACCAGAAGTAAACCTTGAATATGAGCGATTTGTATTCATGTCTGAGTGTGTGTGAGTTTTGTATGTCCCCATAGTGTGAATATGTGTCATTAACCTCTGGAATGATAGTTTGATCATTACAGATGGGTTAAGTGAATTGACAATCTATACAGAAGCCGATAATTCTGATGGGATCTGATGAAACGACGATACAAAACATGGGGCGAGCTTTAATTGGACTGAATATCCAGCTCGGTCTGCTAGTGGTAAATATGACTAATTTTGTCATTTATGATGTTAATTTCAAGTTATTCTCTGGATTAGTTTAAATAATTGTGTAAGTTGAAATTGTGAAGCTGAAGATAGCCGTCCATTATGGGGTTTAAAACCGTCTAAATTCAACTGAGGGTCTAAATTTAAATACTATCAACTATGAGTGATCCGAGTGTTATAGACTTGACGTTATAAGACTTGACGGCAGAGATAGTGTGACACATTGGCTAAAGTCACCCTCCAAATTATCCAGAGAGCACCCTCACATTTATGAAGGCCGGTGGGCGATCAAAGGAGTGAATATTAACTTATAAAAAGTTTTTATTGATTTTCATCCATTAAGAGGATGCATGACATTAGATCAGCCATTCATACAAAGGGTTAATGAAACAGCAGCTATGAGACTGTCTGTGTGACTTAGGGATTAAAGCACAAGTAATATTTTTAAAGATAAACTCAAGGGCAGAACATTTACTTACTGAGTAATTAGAAGGTTTGAAACTCAGTTAATAATATTGAATTCGTCTAAATCTGTTATCTGCCCTAATATATAGACCTCCAAACAGGAATGGGGATTTTATACGTGAGTTCTCTGAACGTTTATTGGTTACGGCCCCTTCTTTTGACAATATTTTTAATTTTGAGAGACTTCAACATAAATGTTTGTTGTCCTTTAAAGCCCTTGGCGAAAGATTTTGTACCTTGATTAGAGCCTTTTGATTTCTTACAGTATGTTTCTAGCCCAACACACGAGTTGTTTTTCATTACTGTTAAATCTAACTGCATCATTTGATACCGTTGACCATAAGATTTTCATTGATTGTCTTTGAGATTTGGTTGGCATTGAGGGTTTAGCCCTGGAATGATTTTACTCATATCTAAAAGATAGGACTTATTTTAGTCAATCCTGGGACTTTCTTTTCATCCTTTACCCCTCTCTTGTATGGGGTCCCTCATGGCTCAATTTGGGGCCAGTTTTGTTCTCCCTCTATATGCTCCCTTTGGGAGTGATTTTGAAAAATATATCATTCATTATAATTTGTATGCTAATGACTCTCACATTTATTATCAAGTATCCATTCAATCTTTGTTTGAATGTTTAGATAACGTTAAGTGCTGGCTAACAATTTTCTCCAGATGAATGAGTCTGAGTTTATTTTATTTGGTAATAAGGGATGTCTTTGTGATGTCATTGACTGCCCGGGATTCCTTTCAGGGAAAAATCTTTATAGTTTGAAAAACCTAGGAGGCATTTTTGACTCTGAGCTCAAATTTGATCACCAAATTAATGCATTGTTAAAAATAGTTTTAATCATCTTAGCTCTATATCTAAGTTGAAGTCTATCCTCTGTTTTTATGACATGGAGAAAATTGTGCGTGCCTTTATGCTATTTTGTTTGAATTACTATACTGTATCTGGGTGTGAGTCAGGTCTCTCTCTCTCCTGCAGCTCGTTCAGAATTCAGCTGCTAGGTTTCTAACTACGAAGAGAGAGAACACATTCCAGTGCTTATCTAACAACAATGGCTTCCTATACGTTTCAGAATTCATTATAAAGTGTTGCTATATGTTTTTAAAGCTTTACATGGGTTAGAACCAGAGAATATTTCAGATCTAATCATTCTGCATCACTCAAATAGGTCCCTGCGTTCAAAAGATCAATTACAACTAATGATTCCTTGATCTCGCCTAAAATGCAAAGGTGATTGGGCCTTCTCTGTTGCAGCTCTAAGACTTTAGAATCTCTCTCTGATAAATCTTCTTCTACTCTCGGTTTATTTCATAGTGTGCTAAAAACTCATCTGTTTTCAATAGCATTTGAAAGTATTTTGAAATCTGCCGTTTGTTAGTGTGTATTATGCTTTATTTATGCTTTCATTAATTTTTATTTGGTTAGCACTTTGGTTTCCACATAGTGGTGTTGAAAGTGCTTTATAAACAAGGTTGAGTTGAGTTAATATCATATTTTTGTTTTTGAGGGAATACTTTTAAATTAATATATTATGAAAATCTGACAGTTCTTGTTCAACTTATAACACATTTGAAAGATAACAAACCTAATGGTATCTGATGAGCCAAATGACAATGAAAGGGTTTAGATTTTGGTCATAACGCATAAGCAGGTTTAACAAACTGAGATACTGAGAACAAAATTGACTAAAGGAAATCATTATTATTTGATTTTGAATTTTGAAATGTTAACATGGTTTGAATACTGTGAAATTATTTTGTTTCAGTGGAAATAATTATTGAAATGATTATTTGAATTTGTTTCATTTTTTATTTCTGTTTTTGAAAAATTAAATTTTAAGATGTTCTGCAATTAAGATGGTACATGCTATTTGCCTGTTAAATGAATGACACTTTCAGTAGAAACTCAAAGCTTAAGACGGATTATTATGGGATTTATTTATTCTTTCATTGTTTATTTTTATTTAGACCACCTTTGATTTTAATTGGTGTAGTGAAATAGATTTACCCTCTTATTTCATGTATTCTACAATGAATTGGAAATTGTTTTGTTTTTGGTTTATTTACAACAACAACAACAAATGATGTTTTATTAACAAAGTTCGGGAGGAGCACGTTCAAATGATTAATACAATCAACACGTCATCAGCAATTACTCCTCATCCTATCAGCAGGAGAGGAAGTACGTATATATAGACACGTTTGACTCACCTACAGCTCTTTGACATTTTTCGGCATCTCGACAGTTTACGGCATTGTGGCTCCGCCTTCTGGTCGCTATACACCCGAAATCGAGCTCCACTCGTCAGATGGATTCTCCACGAAAACCTCCGGACCCAGTAGCGATCCCCATCCGCTCAACTCTATGCTAACTATATTATATAACCCTCAGCAATACATCACGGGTGCCAGACCAAACAAACGGGTCCTAAGCAACAACAAGCAACGCACAGTAAGACTTGAGGCCTGTTCTCGCCACCAAGCAAACATCCGTATCCAGCAGCTCTACATCGGCTTTAATCGCTCCTGCCATTGAGAAAGGACGATAAAGCTGGTCGAGCTACAAGCTCGACTCTCAGGCAATGCCGCTTCCTTCCTGCTAGCCAGGCCGCCGCCGCTGCCGCGAGCCTCAGCAGACCGCGCTGCAGCTTCAGCTCACACTCTCTCTGTCCGTCAGCTCACACAAACAAGAGCAGCTGTAATCCTTCCCGGCGCTTTATTTTGCATCGCTAAATCACGAGCAGTTGTGCCTCTCAATACTACTGTTCCGGGGAACCCACGTCTGAGATGTAATTGTTCTAAAGTAACGCGCTGCTTCCTCGCATCTCAAGCAGTAGCGCGCACCGAAGCCAGATCGCGCGCAGTACAGTCCGATCGCACGCGCCACTTCAGATCGCGCTCATTACAGTCGATCGCGCGCTCAGCCGCCCACACAAGAATCAAGTACTTATTGCCAACGCTGCCTTGTTGTTTCAACTTAATCGGCTATTAAGTGGACTCGCCGGAAAGAAACCATATGCACTTTCTATTTTTGAGCGCTTTCTCTGGCTCAGCGCCAGCCAATGTGTTCAAATCTAGCAGGCGATCATGTGATGCCCCGCCTTTCGCCACATTGTCCAAGAACAGGGGCAGCCAACCCGCATGCGGCTCTTTGACTGCTTTCGCAGCTCTCATCCGGCCCGCTGAGACCTTTTTGTCTACAAAAACATAAATTACATGTATCCTGCCAAGATCAGCTGCCGCTCACGTGGACATGATGTTTTTACCGAATTCAAATAGAGGCGCGCAAAAGCGCGTTCCCTTTCGAGAGTAGGAACGAGATGTTTAATGAAATGCATTCGGGAACTCCTCCCCTTCACGTCATTTCTGAAACTTTATGGATAACAGCAGTTGACAACTGGCCAATCGTAGCGCGATGCAGATCTGGCTGCCAGACGGTATAAATATCTTAAATAGCATTTCCTTCATACTTCTCTAAACGGAATATGATAAAATTACAGAGGTTACGATAGTAACCGGAGACGTTTTCCAACCGATCACTACATTACCAAGCCGCTGCTTACTTTTATACTTCCTGTCACCGTCAATGAGATGATATACCGTTTTTCCTGCATATATAATCCACAGACGCATTGTCTCTGTATGCTTGCATAGCTCGTGGGTTGCCATATGTAAAAAGTATTAAAGAATTTATTTATAAACATATTAAATGTGTGATATATGTGCGAGACCTTTCTAATGTCAAAAACCCCATCAACAAATGCGAATTTAACAGTCTTTCATGCGGCTCCGCAGCCACGAGCTTTATTTTGAGGCTCATTATGCTGAACAGGTTGGCCACCCCTGTCCAAGATTGAGATGTACCAGTTTCACGATAAACTCTTCCTCCCAAGTTCCTTCATTGTATCCCACTGTCGAAAGGAGCTCTTGCACTCAACAAACACTGCAACCGAGCCTCCAACAACACCACGCGGTCACCAGCTCTTCCGCTCCGTTGTCGCACCCTATGACGCCGAGGCTTGCCTTCACCTCCACCATCAAGACATCCACCTTCTTGCCCAACTTCCTACGACACCTCAGCACTCGTATCAATAGTAAAGGAGGACGACCAAAGCAAATCAACTAGAATAGGTCTCGCTCCAGTCAGCCGTACCATCTCCAAATCAACTCTACCTTCAAAATGCCTCAAACGTACGTTCCTTAAATCATATCTCTCCCTTGCAAACCAGATTTCCAAGCGTTAAGACGCAGCAGCACACTGCAGTTTTCCAGCACTGCACCTCACATGCCAGCATCTAGCGACAAACGCCGCCCTTTAAGTGCGAGCTTGCCTCCGCCAGCGGTGCAGGGTTAGCAACGGCAGCACGTACCTAACTTTTCCCCTATGTTAGGCCTGCAGCCCGCCCTTCCGATCCTAGTGTGAGGCTGCCTCCGCAAGTGGCTTCGCCCCTGGCCTTTCCCACCTAATTCTCTCCACCATGCTAATTCTCCTTTCATCCCGTTCTCTGTGGGTTACCTAGGTGAAATCTACTTCTCACTGCCGAAACCTAATCCTCTGCTCATCAAAGGCATATCAAGAACGCAACCCACCAGCTCAGACACCAGACAACCAATCATGTTGGAAATCCGTATCCCTACTCTCCGCCAAGGATTCTACCCAAATGTCGTCCGACCACTCAACGCCATGGTCGAGCCATATAGATTCCAGTTCCTCTGATTCCATCATCCAACCTCAAGCCAAATCCATCCATATTCTGACTCGTCAGCGCTGCACAACGAAAGTAAGAGAGACCAAACTGTAAGGCTTTCTTACTCCAACAGCAACAATCCTTCGTTGCCAACCTTCATTTAAGAGAGCAGGCCAAACTCCCATCCGACCCACTCTTCACTGAAGACTTAAATCACCCCACCACATGTCGTGTCCCAAAACCAGCAGATCTAAGCACTGGGCCGCAGGTCTTCGGAAGCTTCAGGAGTTACATTCGATCAAATCAATCTCTCCAGAAAAGGCTTTCACCGCCTCAAGAGACAACAGAAGTCGAGGAAATGGACAATCTCCATCATCCAACACGCGATTAGTTCAGAGGAAGTTCTCCTTTTCCGCAGTAGTGATGCACCCCCTCACTCCCGCATGAGCTCAGTTCAAATAGAAATGATTCCACCGCTGCCCCCATTGCCGCAGCAATGATGTTCCCCCACACTCCCGCAGGAGTCAGCCAAGGGGGAATTTTCCCACTGCCGCAGCAGTGAAGCCATGTTCACACTGGCTTGGTTACCTCAGATGCTCATAACCCACCATCACATCCACTCAGCCTACTTTCATTTCAGAAACTCGCAGGCTAAACTCCCATCCGTCCCACTCTCTATAGATGATTCCACCCCATTACAAGTTCCGGTTCCAAACTTCTTAAAGCTACGCTACCCCAAACCGGATTCCCAACAGACCATTCATCCAGCCATTCATTTCGCACAGGTGCAGCAACCACGGCTGTGCAAGGCCTTTTCCCAACAGTAATACAAGCATTGCGCCGCTGGTCTCCAGAAGCTTTCAAGAGCCACATCAGACCAAACAGATCGCACATTCAAACAAGGTCTTCTGTTAAGCATCAGCTCCTCCCCACTTACAACTTCATGGCCATTGCTTCCATTGCCGCAGCACTGACACTCCCGCAGGAGCAAGCTATCTCTAACTACCACTGCCGCAGCAGTGCCGCTCCCGCAGGAGCAAGCTCTCTCTAACTACCACTGCCGCAGCAGTGCCGCTCCCGCAGGAGCAAGCTCTCTCTAACTTCCACCGCCGCAGCAGTGACGCTCCCCCAGGAGCCAGCTTCTAATTGCATCTGATATAAATTCAACTGTCAATTTATAATTGAAAGGTTTTACTCATGCTTTTTACAAACCATACTGATTTTGTTATTTCTTGAGTGTATTTAGACGTCTGTAACCAAAGTAATTTCAAGACTCCCTTTAAGTCTATGATAAGCTTTATAAGTCTATGATATTTGGATGAACCCCTGCTCAGGGTTTATTCAAAGCCAATAAGTTTGTGAACTTTCATAAACTTTGACATTCCGATCTCCAACAGGTAAGTTTGTTTTGAAATTAAATATGTAACATGCATCTGATATAAATTCAACTGTCAATTTATAATTGAAAGGTTTTACTTATGCTTTTACAAACCATACTGATTTTGTGATTTCTTGAGTGTATTTAGACGTCTGTAACCAGAGTGATTTCAAGACTCCTGAAATTGAAACTGAAAACTGAAACTGAAACACTGCACAGAACTCCCACTGCCGCAGCAGTGACGCTCCCGCAGGAGCAAGCTCTCTCTAACTTCCACTGCCGCAGCAGTGTCGCTCCCGCAGGAGCTAGCTCTCTCCAACTTCCACCGCCGCAGCAGTGACGCTCCCCCAGGAGCCAGCTTCTAATTGCATCTGATATAAATTCAACTGTCAATTTATAATTGAAAGGTTTTACTTATGCTTTTTACAAACCATACTGATTTTGTTATTTCTTGAGTGTATTTAGATGTCTGTAACCAAAGTAATTTCAAGACTCCCTTTAAGTCTATGATAAGCTTTATAAGTCTATGATATTTGGATGAACCCCTGCTCAGGGTTTATTCAAAGCCAATAAGTTTGTGATCTTTCATAAACTTTGATATTCCGATCTCCAACAGGTAAGTTTGTTTCGACAGGTAAGTTCGTTTTGAAATTAAATATGCAACATGCATCTGATATAAATTCAACTGTCAATTTATAATTGAAAGGTTTTACTCATGCTTTTTACAAACCATATTGATTTTGTTATTTCTTGAGTGTATTTAGACGTCTGTAACCAAAATAATTTCAAGGGACTAAAACACTGAACAGAACTCCCACTGCCGCAGCAGTGACGCTCCCGCAGGAGCAAGCTCTCTCTATCTTCCAGCTCTCTCTAACTTCCACTGCCGCAGCAGTGACGCTCCCGCAGGAGCAAGCTCTCTCTATCTTCCAGCTCTCTCTAACTTCCGCTGCCGCAGCAGTGACGCTCCCGCAGGAGCAAGCTCTCTCTATCTTCCAGCTCTCTCTAACTTCCGCTGCCGCAGCAGTGACGCTCCCGCAGGAGCAAGCTCTCTCTATCTTCCAGCTCTCTAACTTCCACTGCCGCAGCAGTGACGCTCCCGCAGGAGCAAGCTCTCTCTATCTTCCAGCTCTCTCTAACTTCCACTGCCGCAGCAGTGACGCTCCCGCAGATGCAAGCTCTCTCTATCTTCCAGCTCTCTCTAACTTCCACTGCCGCAGCAGTGACGCTCCCGCAGGAGCAAGCTCTCTCTATCTTCCAGCTCTCTAACTTCCACTGCCGCAGCAGTGACGCTCCCGCAGGAGCAAGCTCTCTCTATCTTCCAGCTCTCTCTAACTTCCACTGCCGCAGCAGTGACGCTCCCGCAGGAGCAAGCTCTCTCTATCTTCCAGCTCTCTCTAACTTCCACTGCCGCAGCAGTGACGCTCCCGCAGGAGCAAGCTCTCTCTATCTTCCAGCTCTCTCTAACTTCCACTGCCGCAGCAGTGACGCTCCCGCAGGAGCAAGCTCTCTCTATCTTCCAGCTCTCTCTAACTTCCACTGCCGCAGCAGTGACGCTCCCGCAGGAGCAAGCTTCTAATTTCCACTGCCGCAGCAGTGACGCTCCCGCAGGAGTAAGCTCTCTCTATCTTCCAGCTCTCTCTAACTTCCACTGCCGCAGCAGTAACGCTCCCGCAGGAGCAAGCTTCTAAATTCCACTGCCGCAGCAGTGACGCTCCCGCAGGAGCAAGCTTCTAAATTCATTTATCTGCCCTCCCGAACTCACATTTTCCCCCCCCTCAGCCATAACTTCGCAATTCTTTGGGGGGTCATCAAAATCTTAGCGGCTGTCCGACTAGGTTGCAATTTTTGGGGGAGTGCTCCAGGTTCGGGCTAATACCGAGCTCGGAGCCCTCTCCTCGGACAGCTCGCCAAATACGCTTACCATCCATTGCTCCTGAATCATTCGTAAGTGTGAACTCGTGAAATGATGTTTTATTAACAAAGTTCGGGAGGAGCACGTTCAAATGATTAATACAATCAACACGTCATCAGCAATTACTCCTCATCCTATCAGCAGGAGAGGAAGTACGTATATATAGACACGTTTGACTCACCTACAGCTCTTTGACATTTTTCGGCATCCCTCCACCACCCCAACTCCTCACACTTAATTGTTCCTATCAAAGTCAGGATACGGGGGGAGTGCTCCAGGTTCGGGCTAATACCGAGCTCGGAGCCCTCTCCTCGGACAGCTCGCCAAATACGCTTACCATCCATTGCTCCTGAATCATTCGTAAGTGTGAACTCGTGAAAGTGTATATCTTGATATTTTCATGCAATGATGGGTGATTATACCAGTAGACGTGACACTTTTAACCTAATACCTGGTGTGGGGATTTTGTTGGGGATGTAAAACTATTTTCCCATTTATTTCGGCTTCTAGAGAATAAAAATGTATTTAATTTTTAAATCCATTTAATTTTATTATAAACTAAAATAGCCAATATTCATAATAACAGTAAGATGTTTATACAACCATGTCTTTTGTTTTGAAGGTCAATAACACACTCTGTGCTCTATAAGATATTCTGTTCCAGTTAAGTCTGTGAAGGGAAAACATATTTTGTTTTATACAATTTTAACCAGATTTAGAGCAAGGGTGAATATATCAATTTGTAGCGGCATTAATTGATAGCCCAGATGTGTTGTTTCACTACACATTTGGCCTTATAAGGGGGGACTGAAAGATACTATTCGGAAATACATTGCCGCTTGAATATATATTATTTTATTTTTCCTATTTATACCTATATCCTTTTCTTTTTCTTATTTTTCATATGCTTCTTTGTCTTATTTTTTCATATGTTATTTTCCTTTCTTATTTGAATGATTTGTAAAGAGTGATGTATAATCAAGTTAGGGATTTCTATTAGTTATATCCTTTCTTTACTTTTCTGTAGTTTTCCATCGTGTAAGGATGAATATTGTCTGCACGGCTCAACAGTTCTCAATGGTGTTATCAGAATGTTTTGGGAAGGTTCTGTTGATTGTTGGAGCCTGAGCCGAGTTCAGCCTTGGAGAAGCTGTGTATTTGTGTGTGCGTTAATATGTTCTGTATTGGTGAGGTGATTAACTGGCACCATCAGGAGACGGAATGACTTGCTGTTCTCGACAAGCCACGTCACGAACCCGTAAACCATGTGATCAACGAAGATATGCTTCAGACTGTCTGCTCTTGTGTGGAAAATTACTAGTTTTGTTTCTTTCTTTCTTAGCCAATCAGAATCATTTAAACGTCATCATTGATGTAGTTAGCACCCTCTGTTAGAGTATAATTGCTGTAACAATGTTATTGTATTTGGGGCGGCCTACGAACTCCTTGTGAGACCTGAAGCTGGCTTCTGCTGATGAAACTGCAAACTAAACTTCACTAAAATTTCTTCTATTGACTGCACTTCTGACTCCTGGTCTTCATTCAACATATCTGGTCCTCGGGTCTTAACTGTAAATTCCCCTACAGGATGAAAGCCACACCTTTTGACCAACGACGTATACGGGCGGATTAGACCGGTGGCGATCGGCTTGGGCCTTGGAGCGAGCTCCCACTTGGAGCAAAGTCTCACGGGCTCTGGTCCAAGTGCGACGACACCTCTGGACAAAGGCGTGGGCAGAGGGGACCGCGACTTCGGATTCCAGACTGGGAAAAATAGGTGGCTGGTAACCTATGCTACATTCAAAAGGCGAGAGGCCCGTGGCCAACACTGGTAACGAGTTATGAGCGTACTCAACCCAAGAGAGCTGTTGAGTCCAGGAGGAAGGATTCCTGGAAACCAGACATCGTGACATTCTCTCAAGATCTTGGTTGGCTCGTTCTGTCTGGCCATTGCTTTGGGGATGGAAACCCGAAGACAGACTTACAGTTGCTCCCAGTAATTTACAAAACTCCCTCCAAAATTTGGATATAAATTGGGGACCCCTGTCGGAAACCACGTCTATCGGGAGACCATGTATGCGAAAGACGTGATCTACAACAGCCACCGCTGTCTCCTTAGCAGAGGGCAATTTAGGTAAAGGGATGAAATGAGCCGCCTTCGAGAACCGGTCCACGACAGTTAAAACGACTGTCTTCCCCTGGGAGGGTGGGAGGGCGGTAACAAAATCTAGCGTGATATGGGACCAGGGTCTCGAAGGGACAGACAGCGGTTGGAGCAACCCATCTGGAGAGCGATTGGAAGTCCCATGGCACAAACTGAACAAGCCAAAACAAACTCCCGAATGTCTCGAGTCATACCAGGCCACCAGAATCGTTGTCTGACCAAAAAGCTGGTCCTATTACCCCCTGGATGGCAAGCCACGTTGGAACAGTGACCCCATCGAACCACGTCTGAACGTAGACCCTCTGGCACGAATAATCGACTCGGTGGGCAACCGGGCGGAGGCGTTACCCCTTCTAGGGCTGATCTAACCCTCGATTCGATCTCCCATGTGAGTGTGGAGACAATGAGACTCTCAGGAAAAATACACTTGGGAGTGGACGGGCGTTCGGAGTGGTCAGAAATACGAGATAAGGAATCGGGCTTGATGTTCTTAGAGCCTGGGCGGTACGAGATAGAAAAATCAAAACGTCCGAAAAAAAGAGCCCACCGAGCCTGCCTAGAGTTGAGTCTCTTAGCCGTTTTTATGTATTCCAGATTCTTGTGATCAGTCCAAACGATAAAAGGTACTCCCGACCCCTCTAGCCAATGACGCCACTCTTCCAACGCAAGCTTAACTGCCAACAACTCTCTGTTACCAATGTCGTAGTTACGTTCGGCTGGAGACAATTGATGGGAATAAAACGTGCAGGGGTGCATCTTGTCATCCGAGAGAGCGCGCTGGGAAAGAACCGCTCCTACCCCCACCTCCGACGCGTCGACCTCCACCACGAACTGACGTGATGGATCAGGGGCCACGAGAATTGGAGCCGAAACAAAGCGGCTCTTGAGGTTAGTGAACGCGGCGTTGGCTGCGTCCGACCACCTGAACGCAGTTCGGGTAGAGGTCAGCGCAGTCAGAGGAGCAGCGAGTTGGCTGAACCCACGAATAAAACGTCGGTAAAAAACCCAGGAACCTCTGCAGGGCCTTACGGGAATGGCCAATCCACCACAGCCTTGATCTTGTCGGGATCCATGCACATTCTCTCGGATGAGACGATATACCCAAGGAATGGAACAGACTGTGCATGAAATGCGCATTTCTCCGCCTTGACAAAAAGCCCATTCGCCAGCAACCTCTGGAGCACTCGCCTGACGTGCTGAATGTGTTCCTGGAGAGAAGATGAAAAAATCAGTATGTCGTCCAGGTAGACATAAATGAACTGATCTACCATGTCTCTCAGCACGTCATTGACGAGTGCTTGGAACACCGCAGGGGAGTTAGACAGCCCAAACGGCATGACCAGATCCTCGAAATGTCCCCTGGGAGTATTAAACGCAGTCTTCCATTCATCCCCCTTCCTGATGCGGACCAAATGATAAGCATTACGCAAGTCCAACTTTGAGAACACGGATGCTCCCTGCAACCTCTCGAAGGCAGAAGACATCAACGGCAAAGGATAGGTATTCTTTACCGTGATGTTGTTCAGACCTCGGTAATCAATGCAAGGTCGCAGCGAGCCATCCTTCTTGCCCACAAAGAAGAACCCCGCCCCCGCTGGAGAAGAGGAAGGGCGGATGAACCCAGAAGCTAGCGAATCAGAAATATATTTCTCCATGGCCTCCCTTTCTGGAGCAGAAAGCGAGTATAATTTGCCCTTAGGCAGAGACGTACCTGGCTGTAACTCTATAGCACAGTCATAGGGACGGTGAGGAGGCAGAGAAGCAGCCCGGGACTTACTGAACACTTCCTTCAGGTCGAGGTACTCCTGTGGCACGTGAGACAGGTTCACCGACTCCTCCTGTAACACAGAACTAGACAGAGACGTACAAGCAGACACGAGACAAGAGGCATAGCACTGATTACTCCAAGCTGAGACCGAATTGGATCCCCAGTCGACCCTGGGGTTGTGTTTGACCAGCCAAGGGTGACCGAGGACCATGGGGACAAGGGGGGAGTCAGTGAGTATAAAGTCAATCCTTTCGGTGTGATTCGGTGTGACCACCAAGGTCAGGGTGTCCGTGGAATGAGTGATAGCGGGTAGTTGTTGTCCGTTAAGGGCGTGAGCAGTGATGGGTTGGTGAAGGGGAATGATAGGAATCTGGAGTGAAACTGCTAAATAATAGTCCAAAAAGTTAACTTCCGCCCCTGAGTCCACCAGGGCTTGGCAGTCGTGTTTCCCTTTGGCCCACTGCAGTCTTCCCGAGAGGAGGGTAGATGATGAGGATTTACCGAATCCTGCCGACAGTCTGCCCGACAGTAACCTCTGTTCTACCGCCGGGCGGGGTCTTTTACGGGGCAGTTGTTGATGAGGTGCCCCGCACCCCCGCAGTAGAGACAGAGCCCCCTCGTGCGACGATGATTCCTCTCCTCTCGGGAAAGCTGAGCTCTACCCACCTGCATGGGCTCGTGATCGGTCCGGGGGCTGACCGTGTTCTGCTGGGTGAATTCCTGGAACTCCTGCGGTAGGCTAGGACGTGCACGTTCCTCGTGTATCTGTAGTCTAGCATCTACCCGCAGGGCTAAGTCCATAAGTCCATTAAGGTCCCGGGGAAGTTCGAGGGTGTAAATCTCTCTGTGAACACGGTCAGCCAGCCCATGCAGGAACATGTCCCACTGCGCTTCCTCATTCCAGCTACACTCAGCGGCCAAAGTGCGAAATTCAATCATATAGTCCGAGACTGACTGGTTGTGCTGTCGAAGGCTGGCAAGTCTGCGAGCTGCTTCGCGACCCGCTACGGCACGATCAAAGACCTGAGTCATTTCCTGTGATAGTGCCTGGAATGAGGAACAACATGGATGATGGTTGGCCCACACCGCTGTTCCCCAGCGAGCCGCGCGTCCTGATAGTAGTGTGAGGACCAGTGCGACCTGCGATTCCTCAGTAGCAAATCTAATCGGCTGAAGGGAAAAAAAAACACCGAACACCTCGTTAGGAACGATCTGCATAAATCGGGTTCACCCGAATACCTTTCAGGTGTTGGGATGCGAGGCTCGTGGTTGCCGGTGATCGCCGCAGGGGTGAGGGGAACGGTCGGTGGTGTTGGCACAGTGGGCAATGCCAGTTGTTGGATACGGGTGGTGAGCTCGGACACCTGCGTCACAAGGGTTTGAACGGCCCGAGCTGTATTCACTGCCTGTTCCTCCTGTCTCTCCATACGTTGATCATTGGTAGACAAAATGTTCTGAAGTTCGTGATAACTCGCTGGATCCATCCTGTGGTCAGATCGTTCTATCACGGTGCTGTAGGAAAATGATAACAGGATCCAAATGCGAGTGAACAGGAAAATTTATTAACAAAAGGTGAGTGTTCAGAGAAGCGTCCCGACGATCCGCGCTCCGGCGCGAGGGCAGAGAAACAGGAACAGACAGCGGGCGGGCGTGACGCAGGGACGCAGTGGGCTGAAGCAGAAGGCGCCGGTCCCGAGCAGACAATCCCGGAAGGAAGAGAGCAGCGCCGGATAATCCAACCGAAGGGAAAGCCTGTAACGATCTGACAACAGCCTGTGTGAGGACGGTGCATAAATAGTCAGAGTAGATGAGTTACAGCTGCAGCGGGAGATGAGATAGTAATCAGAAACCATGCCTCCAACATTACCGCACGACACAGAGAAGGAATCAATGAACCTGTGAACCGTGACAGTAATAGTCATTTTCAAGCCCAAAATGCTTACAACGTAGTTGACTGTCATTCTCATAAACGCTGTGCGTTAGGATTCATTAAAGGTTTAACATTGTTACATTTATTTTAGGCACGTACAATGTTTTAATGTTTTATTTTAAAAGACTGGAATAAAAGTGCTAGTGCACAAGCGATATATTTATGTATTGTGACGAGATATCGCTTCCGCCCCACTCATCACCCATGGCAACACTAATCAGTGGGTACACCTGGCGATCCCAGCTGACAACAAGGAGGCAATCTTCCAGAGGGGGATATAAACTGCTTGAAGCAAGAGGGAAGGGGAGCTGTATGGACCCTCCCCGAGTGTGTTGCTAACCGCTATGTTCTTTGTT
Source organism: Rhodeus uyekii (assembly GCA_037043235.1). Taxonomy (NCBI): domain Eukaryota; kingdom Metazoa; phylum Chordata; class Actinopteri; order Cypriniformes; family Acheilognathidae; genus Rhodeus; species Rhodeus uyekii. The sequence goes on from JAWRVZ010000061.1 coordinate 3,174,718, forward strand.
TCCTCAGAAAGTGATTGACTTTGCAGAGGGAGTGTGGATTGCCCAGCAAGTTGTCCTAACTCTTGTCTCTTCACTGAACACGGAGGAACTGCACTTTTCAACCACCAAACATTTCACCTGCACAATTCAGAGACTGAGTTTGTTTGCACTAAAACTTCACTGCTTTAAGGAATTAAAAGACACCTGGGACTTCACTGCATTCCGTGTCTGTTCTCCTCTTTTCCCGTAGTAGAGCGCTACACTGGTGGAGAATGCGGGCAGGAGACCCCAGGCACGAGGAGCCTAGTGAGGCAGCCTCTCGCCCAAGTGTGGAGGAGGTGATTCGTCATCTAGCTGAAGTGTCAATTCGCCAACAACAGCTATCAGAACAGTTGGTAGCAGGACAAAACCAGGTGGCTGAAGAAGTGGTGCGTCTTCGTTCAGACTACTCCAGGACCCTCTTGGCAGAGGCCAGACCCATGTCCCAACCCACGGCCCTTCCAAGAATGACGGAGCAGGATGACCCAGAAGCTTTTTTACACACGTTTGAGGTGATTGCAAAGAGTGGGGGCTGGGGAAAGTCAGAATGGGTCCAGAGATTAGCACCTCTTCTCACTGGGGAACCGCAACGGGTTTATTTTTCCCTCCCACCATCCCACCTGGTAGATTATGATTTTCTGAAGAGAGAGATCCTGGCTCAGGTAGGCCTCTCCCCTGTGTCGGCTGCCCAGAAGATTCACGATTGGGTGTATGATGCGCGGATACCCATTCGCATGCAGTCAGCACAACTGACTCGGCTGGTTAAGCTGTGGTTATTGGCAGAGGATGTCACCGTGATGGAAATTGTGGAGAAGGTCACCATTGATAGGTTGCTACGTGCGCTACCGCGGCCCCACCGACGCACTGTGGGACTACAAAATCCTAAAACTTTGACAGAGCTGATTGAGGCGGTGGAATTGTCTGAAGCGGCCATGGCAAGAGAATCAGGAGAGAGAGCTGCCTCCTTTCCCCGGAGGTTTACTGGAGACCGGAGAGGGATGAATGGCAACCCCAAGTCAGTGGGCCTGGTGAGCCCTTCTCAGGCATCCCGACAGGATGAGCCCATGCCGACTGACCCAAACCCACCGGAAGCTCAAGCCTGGATGGCTGGGTGCATTCTACACCACAGCATTCCCCCGGGTGCCCCAGAGGAGGAAGTCCGAGTGAACGGTCGTCGAGTCCGAGCCATATTGGACACGGGCAGCAGTGTCAGCCTTATCCAACCACAGATTCTTGGAACCACAAAACCCGGCCGGTCCCTTCTCCCAATCACCTGCGTACATGGGGACACAAGGTATGTGCCGGCCCAAACTGTCTCCATCTCTGCTTCCCCAGGAACCTGGATGGTCGAGGTTGGGGTGTTGAAGGATCTGCCAGTACCTGCCCTCTTGGGCCGAGATTGGCCAGGTTTGGAGCGACTGCTACGACGTCCTGATAACCCTGTGCGTCGAAGGGGAGGGACCCCATCCCGAAAACCAAGGGCTCGCCAGGCTTACCTCATATCAGAGAGTGAAAGAGCGGGTGAGTCTTCTCAAACTAATCTTGAAGTCTTCTCTGATCTTTTTCAGCAGATAACAGGGAAGGGCTCCCTAGGAAGAGAACAGCGAGAGGACGATCGCTTGAAACACTGCTGGTCACAGGTCAGGGTAGTAAACGGCGTCGAACACCAACCACCCCCACACCCCTCCCCACACTTCGTGGTAAAGAACAACTTGCTGTACTGTGTAGCGGAAAGGCGGGGGGAATTAAAGGAATTGCTGGTACTCCCTAGGGGGAAAACAGAGATGATTCTCCAGCTGGCACACTCCCATCCACTTGCAGGACACCTTGCAGCGGAGAACACGTTGCAGCGAATCAGAGATCGTTTCCACTGGCCTGGGATGAATTCTGAAGTACGGCGGTTCTGCCAGGCCTGTGCTGTGTGCCAACGCACTGCTCCTCAAAGACCCGCCCCTGCTCCCCTGATTCCGCTACCAGTAATAGAAGTGCCATTCTCCCGCATTGGAATGGACATCGTGGGGCCGCTGCCGAAGTCTGCACGGGGCCACGAGTACATTCTGGTCTTGCTGGATTATGCCACCCGCTACCCTGAGGCCATTCCTCTTCGTCGAGCCACGGCCACTGTCATTGCCCAGGAGTTGTTTACCCTCTGCAGCCGGGTGGGGATTCCATCTGAAATTCTGACGGACCAGGGCACCCCTTTTGTCTCCCGGGTCATGACTGCTCTGTGTAAGTTGCTGCAAGTGAAACATCTCCGAACTTCAGTCTACCACCCCCAGACAGATGGCCTGGTAGAACGTTTTAATCAGACCCTCAAGAGAATGTTAAAAAGGGTAGTCGCTGAGGACGGTCGCGACTGGGACAAAATGATTCCCTATGTGCTCTTTGGAATCAGAGAAGTGCCCCAAGCTTCCACCGGCTTTACCCCGTTCGAATTACTTTTTGGACGACAACCCCGCGGCTTGCTAGATGTTGCCAAAGAGGCCTGGGAGCAACAACCTTCCCCACACCGCACGGTGGTTGAGCATGTTCAAGAAATGAGAGAAAGAATTGAACGTGTAATGCCTTTGGTCAAGGAACATCTGATTGAGTCCCAACGTGCCCAGCAGCGACTCTATGATCGACCAGCGCAACCCCGTGAGTTTCTTCCCGGCGACCAAGTCCTGCTCCTGGTACCCAATGTTGCCTGTAAATTCCTGGCCTCCTGGCAGGGCCCGTACACCGTCGTTGAAAGAGTTGGTCCAGTAAACTATAGACTGCGTCAACTTGGGAAGCGAAGGGGTGAGCAGATCTACCACGTTAACCTCTTGAAGCGCTGGGTCCCGGAACGGCCGGCGGTAGCCTTGATGGCAGACAAGGGAGATCCTGTGGTGGACCTGAATCCACAGCTTGACCCAAATCAAAAGAAAGAACTAGAAGTCCTGGTCCGAAGCTTCTCTGATGTCTTTTCTAACTGTCCGGGACGCACTTCTGTACTCTCACATGACATCCGGACCCCTCCCGGCGTCACAGTTCGGCAGCGGCCCTACCGAATTCCTGAATCTCGTCGGCAAGCCATTGATGTAGAGGTAAAAAAAATGCTCCAGCTAAAAGTCATTGAGCCTTCCTCCAGCCCATGGTCCAGCCCGATTGTGCTAGTCCCCAAACCAGATGGCACCTTCCGCTTCTGTAATGACTTTCGTAAACTAAATGAAGTCTCTGAGTTTGACAGCTACCCCATGCCTCGGGTGGACGAACTAATTGAACGTCTTGGCAGAGCCCGGTACATCTCCACGTTAGACTTAACAAAGGGTTACTGGCAAGTACCACTCTCCCCTTCGGCAAAAGAGAAAACGGCCTTCAGTACCCCGTCAGGGCACTGGCATTACCGTGTCTTACCTTTTGGCCTGCATGGGGCACCAGCAACCTTCCAAAGGCTAATGGACAGAGTTCTCCGACCTCACCAGTCCTATGCGGCCGCCTACCTGGACGATGTGGTGGTCCACTCTGAAAGCTGGGAAGAACATTTACGTCGACTGAGGGAGGTGCTCTCTGCGTTACGTCGGGCTGGCCTAACGGCTAACCCTCAAAAATGTCACTTGGGACTTTCGGAGGCACGTTACCTGGGTTATCGCATTGGACGGGGACTGATTGAGCCACAAGAAGAAAAAATAAGAGCTATCAGGGAATATCCCCGGCCCTCTACCAAAAAGCAGGTACGTGCCTTCCTAGGTTTAGCCGGCTACTATCGTTGTTTTATTCCTGGTTTCTCTTCTCTGGCTTGCCCCCTTACAGACCTGACCAAAAAGGGCCAGCCAGATAAAGTACAGTGGAATTCTGAGGCCGAGCAAGCCTTCCGACAACTACAGACCGCGCTGACTGCAGCACCAGTCCTACATGTCCCGGATTTCTCCCTGCCATTCATCCTTCAAACGGATGCCTCTGACACAGGCCTAGGAGCGGTACTGTCTCAAATGGTCCAAGGGGAAGAACATCCTGTAACCTTCATCAGCCGGAAACTTACCCCTGCTGAAACACGGTATGCGGCTGTCGAAAAAGAGGCCCTGGCCATAAAGTGGGCTGTCGAAGAGCTCAGGTATTATCTTCTAGGTCGTTCATTTACCCTGGTGACAGACCACGCCCCTCTACAGTGGATGGCAAGGGCAAAGGACAGCAATGCTAGAGTCACCAGGTGGTTCCTGGCTCTTCAAGACTTCCATTTCGTGGTCAAACATCGAGCTGGTTCGGTCAATGGCAATGCTGATGCTCTGTCAAGGATGTTTTCTGGCTGGTCAGGTCTGGTAAGGGTCATTCCCACCCCCCCTCCCCATGTACTAAATTCTTCTGCTCACAGGAGACCCACCCACGAGCAAAGGGGGGGGGAATGTGACGAGATATCGCTTCCGCCCCACTCATCACCCATGGCAACACTAATCAGTGGGTACACCTGGCGATCCCAGCTGACAACAAGGAGGCAATCTTCCAGATATGTTTGTGCACTGAACACTGTTACTGGTGTAGGGAATTTACAGTTAAGACCCGAGGACCAGATATGTTGAATGAAGAGCAGGAGTCAGAAGTGCAGTCAATAGAAGAAATTTTAGAGAAGTTCAGTTTGCAGTTTCATCAGCAGAAGCTTCAGGTCTCACAAGGAGTTTGTAGGCCGCCCCACTTACAATAACATTGTTACAGCAATTATACTCTAACAGAGGGTGCTAACTACGTCAATGATGACGTTTAAATGATTCTGATTGGCTAAGAAAGAAATATAAACAAAACTAGTAATTTTCCACACAAGAGCAGACAGTCTGAAGCATATCTTCGTTGATCACATGCTTGACGGGTTGGTGACGTGGCTTGTCGAGAACAACAAGTTTTATGGTGCCAGCTAATCACCTCAACAATACAGACCATATTAACACACACACACATACAGCTTCTCCAAGGCTGAACTCGGCTCAGGCTCCAACAATCAACAGAAACTTCTCAAAACATTTGTGGAGACGTGCAGACAATATTCATCCTTACTCGATGGAAAACTACAGAAGAGTAAAGAAAGGATATAACTAATAGAAATCCCTAACTTGATTATAAATCACTCTTTACAAATCATTCAAATAAGAAAAAGGAAAAGAACATATGAAAAATAAGAAAAAGAAAAGAATATAGGTATACAGTAAATAGGAAAAATAAAAGAATAATATATACAAGCGGCAAAGGATTTCCGAATCGTCCCCACACTGGAAACTCACGCATGAAACGCAGTAAAACGCAGAAGTATTATACACACACACACGACATGCTGCTGTGAGGAAGGAAGACATGCTGCTGCTGCTTCTGTACAATATATGGTACATGAATGACCCGTAGCAGATCTATGCAGGTGGAGCTGGGGAAGGGGGAGGGTTTCTGAAAGCACACAGCAAACTGTTACAGTTACGGTTGAGCCGCAAGCTCATTGGCTGCTGATACTGCATGAATCATCTGTGCCCTATAGAGGATGATGTGACCGTAAGATCCTTCAATCTGAGACGTCTAGAGCAGTGGTCCCCAACCTTTTTTGTATCGGCAAAGCTCAGCTTCTGACTGGAGCACCTCCTCACCGCCAAGGCTACAGCGCGCCACAGCCGCTTGCAGCCGCTCAACTCCACTACATAAATTTGAAATAATATAATTTCCTTGGGCGGGCCGATAACATTTGATCCACGGATGGGTTGAGGACCACTGGTCTAGAGCTTCAGAACAGAACTTTGCATTTGTCAAAATACTGCTTTAGATTTTAAAATAATTGTATTATGATGTATTTGTATTTTTTATTTACTCTGAAATAAAGTATCTTTTATTTCTGTTGATCAGGTTGAACGGTTTACCACATGTTCAGTTTTGTACAGAAACTACAGATTTTTTTAAAGAATGCAAATATGTTTTGGAAATGAAGCTGTTTTTTGGAAAGTTCTTGAATCATGAGTACAATTTGTTCATTAATATTAGTTTATTTAACAGTGCATTTCCAGCTATCTATATTTGTAAATTTAATTGAAAATTTGTGTTTGTTTCTTGTTGTTTCATTTTTTTAATTGCACGATTTTTTATATCAGAAACGGTATATTATGATATTTTATTATTATTTCAACACAGAACAAAAATGCAATTTGAATCCAATTCTTTATTGGTTACATTTGCAAGTTTTTAGGAAAGCTGAACATGTTGAGAAGATGATTTACAGGTTTAGGACCACATGCATTTTTAGCAAGGCTCAAAATATTCAGCTGTCATTTTTTGGCAATTATCGTACTATCTACAGATAAAACACATTAAAGTAAGAACATCTTCTGTCTTTGACCAACATTATGAACATAGTCTCAAAAAATTAGCAAGGCTTTCCCAGTGTAAATATAGATGTCTTCAGTAAAGGCTGTACATTTGACTATTAATAATTAATTCACTGCATTATATTTCTATTAGGGATGAGCGAGTACAGCATTATCTATATCTGTAAACCATATTAATTATCTGTATGTGGGGAAATCTAGAAAATGTATATTGATAGATTAATTTTGACCATAGATTAACTGATAGATTAACTGATAGATCAACTTAATTTCTTATGGAAAACTAGACCCCTCCCAAATGTTAATTTTTTTGTAATTTCTGTTCTATTATTAATTATGGTTGTTTTAGTATTCCTGAGGTCATGCAAGAATATGTGTAATTAAATATGTACAGCCATTTCATGGGTGTCCAGTGGGTGGCAGTAGCCAGGTAGAGAACCTCAAGAGTAGACGAAAGAAGAAGTGAGGATGTTAACAGTGGTTCATGTGATGTTTGGAAGAGAGATTTTGTCGTACTGCTGAACGTGGCTGTATTGATTAGTGCTGGCCGAATAAAAGAACCCAACCAAATCACGCTTGTTATTGCCTCCAAGTGTGTTACATAATACTGGCGACGAGGATGGGATCAGTGGTGTCGTTCTGAGTGAGTTGTTATCAATAACGTTGAGTATGGACATTGAGCAACTACAAGACCGGCTGAGCGCGTCATTGCTCGAGCTGCGGTTTGATCAACTGCACGAGGTGTGTGCGTATGCAAAACTGTCGGTGGAGGGACACAGCAAACGACACTCACTGATCAGATTAATAAGTGAAGCAGTAGAGACTGTTATAGAGACTGAAGATGATGATGTAGCCCGTCAACATGTTAAAGAGTTATTAGAGTTTTCCAGCGGAGTGGCGCAGCGCGGCGATCTCACGGTACAAGACGATGGTGCTGACGCAGACAGAAATGCGGCGGAGCTCGCGAATTTAAAGAGACAGTACGAGGAACTGCAGCATCAATATGAATCATCAACAAGTATGCTGAAAAGTGAAATCCAACGCCTGAGTCTAAAAGTTTCTGATGGTTCAAGTTCCCCTGTGTTTTCACAACATCAGCATGCAGTTCCTGAAGTCACCATCCGACGTGATTTTAAGATTAATGGCCAAATTGTAGAACGGGGACAGAAAGATAAGCTGTCTTACAACAATTTGATGCACCAAATTGACTCCGGAGTGAACAAAGGACACAGGGAATCGGAGATAATTGATGCTGTGATAAGAGCAGTATGTCCAGGTATGAGTCTGCGTGATATGCTGGAGATCAAGACAGATTTAACCCTTCCTCAGTTGCGTACAATTCTGAAAGGCCATTACAAGGAAGAAAGCTCAACAGACCTGTATCATCGACTGATAAATATCACTCAAGAGGGCCGTGAGTCACCACAAAACTTCCTGTTTCGAGCCATTGAATTGAAAGAAAGACTTTTAGCTGCTGCTCGAGAGCCAGATACAGAAGAACCATACAGCGCTGACCTCATACAGAAGAGATTCCTGCGTGCGCTAGGAACAGGGTTATCTAATGATCACATTAAATATCAACTTAAAACCTACCTGGATGATCCTACAATCACAGATGAAGTTCTCATCACAGCGATGAACGAAGCTGCAAGTCTCGAGTCGGAACGACAGCAAAAGTTCAAGAAAAATGCACACATCAGAGAGACTAAGATCACGGCGATTCCGGCAGAATTACATCAAAGTCAGGAGAGAATGGCTCATACTGTCGGAGGTAAAGAGCAGTCTGTGCACACACAAGTGAAAGCTTTAAAAACACCACATGTAGTGGAAAAGAAAGATTCTGAGCTCCATGAGGTTGTTAAGCAGCTGAGAGAGGAGATTGGAGAAATCAGGAAAGTGATGAGTACTTACCGTTCTGCACAGCCCAGAGAAAGAAAGCGAGGATGCCGTGGATGTCAGGAGCATGACAGGGGTGACCAATGCGATCATTGTTTTAAATGTGGGCAAAGTGGACATCTTTCCAGAGGATGCAGGGGGACACCTGCAGCAAGAACAGAGAGAGGACACTCTGCTAGCAGTATGGCAGTAACAACGCAAACAATATCACCACTGAGACCGGAACATCAAAGTCAACTCCTGTGTGACAGCGTTAAGCATCTGGAAGCTCAGGAGGCAGCAAAGCAGAAGGAGAGTCACCTACAGCTGATCAGATCCATTAGTGCAAATCAGTTGTCCACCAAACGCAACGCACAGTTATTAAATTTGATCGGAGATAAATGTATGGTGAACTGTTTCTTTGATGGGGTGGAAACACATGCGCTATGGGACACAGGGTCACAAGTCTGTCTCATGAATGACAAGTGGAGAAAAGAACACCTCCCACACACAACTCTACGCAGCCTCGAAGAGATCTTAGGTCCTGGAAGCCTCACCGGTCCACTGTCCTGCGACTGCAAGAAAGCAGAGGTATTGCTGAACTTGGTGAGAAGTCAAGACGACAGGAGTAGTGATGGAGTAGCGAAAGCAGGAAGGTCAGTAACAAAAATTCCTGCCAGACAGACTAGGACTGTCAAATGTTGTATCAAAACAGGCCCTTTACAATCCGACCAAGATGCGCTTTTCGTCCCGGATGAGTGTGTGAAGTGGCCAGATGGCTTAAAGCTGGAGGAAAACATCATCCGCCTCCAGAGAGGGACCAGATCACGTATCTGCATTCCTGTGATCAATGATACAGCTCATGACATTGACCTGCCTCCACGGACAGTTCTGGGTCACATACAGCGAGTAAAAGCTATCTACCCCGCTGAGGTGAGACCAGCGACAGCCCAGAAAGAGATTGCTTGCACGATAGCCACAAACACCACCCAAAGCTGCTTCCTAAAAGTCAGTGAACGAGTCACCCAATCTACAGAAAATGTGGATGCTCCGTCAATGGTTCAAAAGGAAGATGTCTGGGACCCTCCTGTTTGTGTGGATCACTTAACACCGGAACAGCAGCAGAAAGTGAAACGGCTTCTAAGGGAGGAGAGTGGTGCTTTTGCTCAGGATGACAGCGATGTGGGATGTATTCCATCTCTCCAGCTAAAACTTCGCCTAAATGATACCACACCTGTAAAACACACATATATGTCTGTCCCAAAGCCACTGCGCAGAGAGGTTAAGGAATACCTAGAGGATCTGTTGAATAAAGGATGGATTACTAAATCTAAGTCGCCATACTCTTCACCGGTGGTCTGTGTGCGGAAGAAAGATGGAACTCTCCGACTCTGCTGTGACTACCGTGAGTTAAACAAGAAATCTGTTCCAGATAGACACTCCATTCCCCGCATACAGGACATGCTGGACAGCTTGGCAGGCAGTGCCTGGTTTTCGGTCCTTGATCAAGGCAAAGCCTATCACCAAGGGTTTGTAGAGGAATCCAGTCGACCTCTCACCGCGGGGTTTATATGAATGGGTGAGGATCCCGTTCGGCTTGTCAAATGCACCTGCCGAATTCCAAAGGAGCATGGAGGAATGCCTGAGAGAGCTGCGCGATGAGGTATGTCAGCCATACTTAGATGATAACTTGGTTCACTCAAAAACATTTGAGAATCATCTCCAGGACATTAGGAAAGTGTTACAGTGTTATCAAAACCATGGCGTCAAGTTAACCCCCCGTAAATGTGAAGTGTTCCGAAACGAGGTACGATTTTTAGGGAGGCGGGTGACCAAAGATGGGTACACAATGGACCCGGCCGACATTGCCCCTGTCCAAGGGCTGAAGGAGAGGACCCCTAAAACTGTTGGCGAGGTGAGAAAGTTATTAGGATTTCTCTCTTACTATCGACCTTACATTGAGAACTTTTCCCGCAAGGCCGCACCTCTTTACATGCTGCTAGCTGAGACCAAGATACCAAAAGGGAAAGTACAGCCAAAGAGGAAGGGTAAGGGGAAAAATTGCCAAGGACAGCTTGCATCATCACATCCAGTCACATGGACGGATGAGCATCAAAAAGTTCTCTGTGAGCTAATTGACATCTTATCAAATCCACCGGTGCTGGGATATCCTGATCTGGATGAACCATTTGTACTCCACTGTGATGCATCACAGGAAGGCCTTGGTGCAGTGCTGTATCAAAGACAGAGAGGCAAGTTAGTGGTCATAGCATATGGATCAAGAACCCTGACCCCTCCGGAGAAAAACTACCATCTCCACTCTGGAAAGTTAGAGTTTTTGGCCATGAAGTGGGCCATATGTGAGCGGTTCAGGGACTATGTCTATCATGCTCCATCATTCACTGTATACACAGACAATAACCCTCTCACATATGTTATGTCAACAGCCAAGCTAAATGCCACAACGTACAGATGGGTAGCTGAACTTGCTGATTTTCGATTCACCATCAAATACCGTCCAGGAAAATCAAATGGGGATGCTGATGGCCAGTCGCGTATGCCGCTGCAGATGGAACAGTACATGGAAGCCTGTTCAGAGGAAGTACACCCATATGTCATGGTCAGCATATCTCAATCAGAAATTTTACAGCATCAGGAGAGGGGGCCATGGCTGTGTCCACTTACTATTGAAACAGCTTTGTCAGGAGAACAAGGCGAGGAGCTGTTCACGTCAGTTGCAGAGATCCCTAAGGAGGTTCTGAGAAAAGCCCAAGAGCAAGACCTTGAAATTAGAGAAGTGTTGCTAAACCTCAAATCCAAGCTGTGGCCTGTGAATCGAAGCCAGGGAAAAGAGGTTCGAGGACTGATGAGGGAACGAGCGAGATTGTATCTGGATGAACATGGTTTGTTGTTCCGGAAAACAGCAACTCGTTGTCAGTTGGTATTGCCTAGGAGATACCATGAGCTTGTGTATAAGGAGTTACATCAAGACATGGGTCACCTGGGGGCAGAAAGGGTGGTGAACCTGATCAGAGATCGATTCTATTGGCCCCACATGCAAAAGGATGTGGAACACTATGTCACACGTGTTTGTAGTTGTTTGAGAAGTAAGCGCCCAAACAAGGTGACCCGAGCTCCTCTGACAAACATCACCACCACTTATCCGTTTGAGCTGGTCTCTATTGATTTTCTGCATCTAGAGAAGTGTAAAGGAGGTTATGAGTATATTTTAGTTGTGATGGATCACTTTACACGCTTCGCCCAGGCGTATGCTTGCAGAAACAAAAGTGCTAAGACAGCTGCTGAGAAAGTGTTTGGGGACTTCGTTTTGAAGTTTGGATTTCCAACAAAACTGCACCACGACCAAGGCAGGGAATTTGAGAACAAGCTGTTTGCAAAGCTCCAAGAGTACAGTGGGGTGCAAGGCTCTCGTACATCACCATATCAACCACAGGGTAACGGTCAAGTTGAGCGGTTTAACCGGACTTTGTTAGCAATGCTGAGGACCTTACCTGAGACCGCCAAAGCCGACTGGAAGACATCACTTGCAAAGGTTGTGAATGCATACAACTGTACGACAAATGAGGCGACTGGGTTTGCTCCCTATTATCTCTTGTTTGGCCGTACTCCCAGATTGCCCATTGACATTATGTTTGGTGTACCAGCAAAGGACCAAAGCTCCTCTTACCATGACTATGCTGAGGACTGGAGGAAGAGAATGACAGAAGCTTGCAAGATAGCCTCAAGGGTGTCACAAAAAGAGATGGAACGAGGAAAAGCGTTGTATGATAAGAAAGTGTACGGAGCTGAACTGGTCCCAGGAAACAGAGTACTTGTCCGTAATTTCAAGGAGAAAGGTGGACCTGGGAAACTTCGATCATTTTGGGAAGAACAAGTTTATGTCATCACCCAGAGGAAGTACCAGGATAGTCCAGTATATGAAGTTCGACCTGAAAATGGGAAAGGGAAAACAAGAACACTACACAGAAATCTATTGTTGCCGTGTGACTACTTACCTGTAGAGAGAGAATGCTTACCTGGAAGATCTGGAAAAGAAAACAAGAAAAGAGGCAAGGAGGAAAAAACGTCAACAGAGCAACATCAACCACACTCTGACAGTTCAGATGGTGAAGATGACTGGAGATGCCTGGTTGGAGTGCCAGTCGACAGGGAGAGTCGTAGCAACAAAAGGAGTCTGCAGTCAAAGCATCTGGAACCTCATCCAGAAGACACGGTGATGCTAAACGATCCAGATCCAGAAGAGGATAATGAGCAAAGAGCAGATCAGGTAGAAGATGATGTGTCGTCGTCAAGGAGAGAGGTCAGAGAAACAGATGAGGCGGAAGAGAGTGATGAAGAGATTCCTTCACAACCTGTCTGCAAAAGAGCATATCCTTTGAGAAACAGAAAAGCAAAGAAAATGTTTACTTACAATACACTAGGTCAGCCTAGTATCTTAGATGGGTAAGCTGTTGAATTAAATCAGAGTTATGAGTTCTAGTTAAAATGGTCAATAGTTAAACTAAAATAAGATTAAGTTCATTTTGTTTTCAGTGTTAAAGTAAAGGTAGTATCTATAGCATTCCAGCAGAAAACATTTACAATGTAGACTTTCTATGGTTTAAAGGTTAAATTCCTTCAGTGAAAGTACAGATACCTGTTGATAAACAGGGACAGTGGTAGAAAATCATGGTGCACAATGATGTCTGCTACAACTACGCTGCATGGAAAAGGAGATACATGTTGTGTGTGACGTGTGAAACTATAGCACGAGTACTAAAACTGTTGTATCACGGACTCCTACCAAAGAAATTATCTACTAATGGATAACCTGAAATGTATTCTGAGAATGTCGGGACTACATTCTATTTTGTAGGGGAGAATGTGGGGAAATCTAGAAAATGTATATTGATAGATTAATTTTGACCATAGATTAACTGATAGATTAACTGATAGATCAACTTAATTTCTTATGGAAAACTAGACCCCTCCCAAATGTTAATTTTTTTGTAATTTCCGTTCTATTATTAATTATGGTTGTTTTAGTATTCCTGAGGTCATGCAAGAATATGTGTAATTAAATATGTACAGCCATTTCATGGGTGTCCAGTGGGTGGCAGTAGCCAGGTAGAGAACCTCAAGAGTAGACGAAAGAAGAAGTGAGGATGTTAACAGTGGTTCATGTGATGTTTGGAAGAGAGATTTTGTCGTACTGCTGAACGTGGCTGTATTGATTAGTGCTGGCCGAAAAAAAGAACCCAACCAAATCACGCTTGTTATTGCCTCCAAGTGTGTTACATGTACCTGTACTCGGACTCGGCGGGGCCTAACCCGGAAGTGGGCGGGATTTAACCAGGAAGTTGTTGGGTTGGCTTGAAATGGGTGGGGCTTTAACCAGTATGTTGAATCATGCAATTGATATGGGTTGATCAGAAATTGTTATATTTATTGCTGATTAGAAAACTATTTTCATGACAGCATCAGCATTGAGCTTCAGATTAATGGTTTTTATCATGATAACAAACAAACTATATACAGAACAAGTTTTGCAACAATGAATACAACACATGCGGTTGCAATTATGAAGAAAAATGTAAAGAACAAGAGTTTTCATCTAAACATAACTTTCTACATCAGGTATGTTTGTGTGTGTGTGTGTGTGTGTGTGTGTGTGTGTGAGAGTGTGAGAGTGAGTGAGTGAGTGAGTGAGTGAGTAAGAGAGAAAGAGAGAGAGAGGGGGGGGGGGGGGGCTGGGGGGACTGTGTGTTCCACGGATCAAATAGTCTGACACTGTTTTTAAGATCTGCATTGACTTTAATGAAGACCAGTTGTTCCACAGGGCTATGATCTAAGTTTGCACGCTGTGGACTGACCACATTTCAAGCTGTGCTAAAAACACACTCAGACTGGACACTTGTAGATGGACAACTCAGATACTGAAGGGCAAAGCGTGCAAGATTGAGCAAGCACTGAAGCTTGCCTGACCAGTATTTCACTGGGTCATCAGTAAGGCTGATGTCCCCATCTGCCAGGTAGGCCTGGTGGTAAATGTGTCCTCATTGGAATAGCTGATTTCTTTTTCTGCAGGAAAGACAAGACTGAAGTGCTGCTGGTGGCAGATGTCTCTTCTGTGTTTCTTGCAGGTGTAGCTACAGGGTCACAGAGCTCCATCCTGAAGAGTAATGTCCTCTTCAGTGCCTCCACATCAACATTGTTTGGAAATCAGCTGGCTTTATGTCTGGGGTCAAGTAGAGTGGCAAGCAGAAATGTGGAGTTTGCAAAAAATGGTTTGAAGCACCATTCTAGTTTTTTGCTCAGATCAGCTGCCAGTTTCCTTGCTGCTGTGCCTAACCTTTCCGCGGACCCAGCCATAACATCTTTTCCCAGCCCCACTGTGACATCCTGATCCTCATCACCAGCCATGAACTGATCAGATTCATCCTCAGATTCCTCACCAGCATGCAGTGACCTGATGATGGAGCACAGGCCATGCAGGAGGGGGATAACCTCAGAGATGGAGGGCGCCTGTGTGAGCTCCTCAAAAGTACTAAGGACAGTGAGCATGTCTGAGGCTAACCCCCCCTCATTTGGATAGATGATTGTTGGAGCTTTACCCATGTTAGACTCCTGTGTCATAATCATGTAGAACGTGTAGTTCCACCTTGTTTTTATATCTGTTAAGAGCGCGTGCTGAGGGAGGTTCAACTGTGTTGCTGGCTTTGCTTGAGCGATGAACATGGCCAGATATGCTCCTGGTTTTGGAGAGAAGGGATGTCACAACCATGTCCTTCTCCAGTGCTTTGATCACCACCAAGTGAAGCGTACGAGACACGCAAAGGATGTGCCCATATTCAGTCAAAGCTTTCACCATGTTTGCTGCATTATCTGAAACAACAAACCGTATTGTGATAGACTGACCAACAGACTCCTCCCACTCTCTCATCTTTTCCTTAAGGCAGCACAGAATGTTGTTTGATGTTGCTCAATGTCCAGCACACCAACATTTAGCAGCCCTGCTTTCCTCTGTACTGACGCTTCCCCTACACGTTCACACCAGTGCCCAGTAAGACAGAGATATGCATGTGCGTTGTGATTGCTGGTCCAGAGATCTGTAGTGAGGTTGATGACACCTCCTTCAACTGCTTTAAGACAGTGACTGGACCAAATCCCCTCCCATTGCCTCGTACAGCTCAAGCACTACAGTTAGACTGAAATAGTGCCTCGATGGGATCTTATACTTGGGCTCTAAAAGGCCAACAAGTGTCTTGAAGCCTTTCCTCTCCACGACAGAGAAAGGTTCAAGATCAGTGCCGATTTATTTTACCCTTTTACCAATAATCTCTGTAATTTGTTTTGACCGGGGGATGGTTTGCTGAGAATGGCTGCTTTGCTGCAAATGCAGTGAATATTGGTGAAGAGGAAGATGAATGTGAGCCCTTAGCAGCATCCAGCTGAACAACAGTGACTCGAGAAGGAAGAGGAGAGGAGCAGGAGGTGGCTGATACAGTGGGCTTTTTCATGTGATGAACATATAGCAGATGGTTATACAGAGATGTTGTGTTGTAATGTTTTGCAACCTCTGCTTAGCTTGGACTTGCAAAGCTTGCAAATGGCTTTGGAGGGATCATTTTCAGAAATAGTGAAAGAGTTATGAGAGAGAGGGTGTGTGTGTGTAACTTAATTTGTAATATTTTTACCACAACTACCTTTATTTGTTTTTAATAAAACATAGCAATAAAGTGTCAGACACTCATTGCCTGAAAAAAAAAGAGAAAAAAAACTAGATGACCAGCGGAAACAGAGAGAGAGAGAGTGTAGCTAATTTGTAATAATATAGTTTTATACCACTAATTCCTTTATTTTTTATGAAATACAAAATGAAAGTGTTCTAAAAAAAGAAGAAAAAACTCTGACAGGCACAGACGCAACGCGAGTCACATTCCAAGCACTACATCTTAACAAACCCCACATTTACCAGAACTATAAGTAGCTATAAACAAACCGAAATAAATAAAAAAAACTAAACCTGAAGAAAGCCTAGACGTTAACGGAAAATATTGCGAACATGCATGACTGAGGTAGAGACCGAGAGAGAAAGAGAGCCGTTCTCTTCTCAGTGTTCTAAGTGCGAATGAGCAGGGCGGGCCGCGAGACGCATCAAATCTGCATGTGTAGGGGAGGGGCGCTGTGACTAGCCTATCACAGAACGCAGACACAGTCAGTTACCCAGTGAGGATTTTTATTCAATCCGAGCACAGATATTGACTCGTATTACTCATATGATACTCGTACTCGGCAAAAATGCATTATCCGTACCGGATAATCGTTTCAGAGTTTGACCCCTGTCATAAAGTCATGTGTCTCCCTCTACAGGTGATCAAAATGAACGAGAGCAAAAGAAACAACGGCAATAAAACATATTCTGACAGGATTCGGTATGATAAAAAGGTTTTTTTTTTAACTCAAAAGTTTTTTTTTCTCGTTTCGATTTTTAAGTTATGAAGAATTACAAAATTATACTTTACATAATCGTTTGCAATTTAACTAACATTCCTGTGGTTTCTTGTTGCCCTCAGAATGACTACTCGATATACCTGCCCAGCCAGAGCGTCCAAACAAAGACTGTTAATAGGGCCGCAACGTTTTTCTGTACAGGGACAAAAATACAACCGGATGCATTAAAAAGGTATTCAGACAGCTCCCTCACTGACAATGAAAATCTTTATTTTAAATAAAAAACATGGCTTGTATCCAGAATTTGAGGAGGGAGCAACTTACATTCTAAAGAATGTTAACGTCACAAAAAAGAATGGGCAACAATATTTATTAGTGGGACCAGCAACATTAAAATTTAGAACTGCTTAATTTAGCATAACATTTAGCATAACGGTTTCAAGCTTTGTGCGAGCCGCACTTCCTCTTGTCCGTGTGTTATGTTTGGCACGCAGTTCGCGTTCCCATCGGTACGTGCTTTTTTTTCTATCACGTGTAGTTGGGTTGTCACCAGCTGAGCATCGTCGTTGTTTAATTGGCTGCATGTGTAACAGGGTTAGAAAAGAATATTCAATTTAAAAAGGTTTTGTGTTGTGTGAATTACATAAAACAATGTTTTTGGTTAAATTAAGTGTTTGAGGTCTCCCCTCTTGTGGCTATTAACGGTACTGCAGGCATCGTATTTTGTCCTCGCTCTCTTGCCGTACGGCAGCAGATTTGAGTATTGCTGCTGCTGGTATGTACGATTTTTTGTGCTCTGACTTATAAAATTAATTACGATGATTAATGCGAGTCTTTTCGACACAATTACTTTTATGGTTGTATTTGAACGTGTGTATAACTTATCTAACACTTTAACGGTTGTTCAGATTGTTATAAAAGTATAAAATTTCCTTGTGCATCATCTGAGGTTTATTTCTTGTGTTAACGATCTGACAATTGTTTCATGAGTTTAGTGAGTGTGCAATTTCTGTTTTCCTAGTGTTTTACGAGTGTCTGCAGTATCTGTTTAACCAGAGAAAATTGTACTTTTCTGTCTTTCCAATAAGGTATGTGGTTTTTGTGTTTCTTAATAGCACTTAGTGAGTTTTTACATTTTCTTCTGTCATTTTCATCTGTATTACTACACTGTCAATGTTAAGTTACAGGGACATTGTTAATGTTTGCATTGTATGTATATATTTAATATGTGATTAACTTTGCTGTAGAGCAGATTTGAGTATTGCTGCTGCTGTGTTTTACGAGTGTCTGCAGTATCTGTTTAACCAGAGAAAATTGTACTTTTCTGTCTTTCCAATAAGAAATATGAAAAGAAGCCCGAGTGTGAGTGTGTCTGTTCACATCCGTTACACTGGTGCCGTGACTCCTTGGATCCTTTGATCAGCTCGACGCAGATCGATCGTGATTGCTGTGTAAAGGGTCAACTTCGTCAGTGGATCAAGTTTTCTATGGTTTGGATGAGGACAAGTATATACATACTCTCACTTTGTGATTTGGACTTTGGATTCGTTTTTCGCAAAAACACAACGCATGGACACACGATTGCCATTGTTTACATGGTCTAATTTCAGATAGTGAGCCTTCTCATTATCAATATTGTTGATAGTGTGCTTGTTTAAATTCTTTTTTTTTATGTAAGATTTTTAATTTCAATATGGATGATAAACTTGAGTATGATGGTGACCTAGAAACATCCTGTTATGGTAACATGGGTTTCTCCAGAGGAAGGGGTACATGGTTACGTAGTAACACAGATGGTGGTATCCTCAGAGAAAACATCGGTCAGGGGGCTGGACAACCACAGTTACATGCTGACAACGGTAGGGGTATTGGGTTAAGTCAAGCCCTGGGTGGTACTCCTGTTGGTCGGGTTCCTGTTGAGGGTCCATACACCTCTACGCCTGGAGTGGATAGAATAGCTTTTGACCACCTCACAGACATGGTAGGCCAGTTAGGTTCGCAAATAGGCGAGTCAATAGTGGCAAAACTAATGTCTGCTGGCTTAGTAAATACAAACTCTGACTGCCAGACCAATTCACTCAGTTACACTCACACACCAGCACGCACAGAACAGAGTACACATACACAAGTGATGACACCACAAGTAACAGTGCACATGAAGTCAGAGTATGATACATTTAGGGGTGATGGCTCTGATAAGTGTGGTATTGAGGAGTGGGTGGACAGGACAAAAGCCTACTTAAGAAAGCAAATGTGCTCCATTCAAGATCAAGCTGATGAGATAATGAGTAGACTGGCTGGAAAGGCAAGGGATGTTGTCAAGATCAGTCTACGCAGTGATGGTAAGCTCAACGTCAGACAGAACCCTGAGTTGATTTATGGCATTCTTATGCAATACTTCAGTGAAGCACCATCTTGCCTGCCTCTCGCAGATTTTTATGCCACTCTCCCCAGAGCTCATGAGAATCCTGTGGATTACTGGATCCGAATTAATAAGGCGGCTGATCTGGCAGATTTGAGACTGCGAAGACAAGGGAAAGCTTTTGACAACATAGGAGAGGAGGTAACACGGATGTTTGTTAAATTCTGTCCTGACCCCAGTTTAGCGAGCATGTTCAGATGCAAGCCTGTTCAAGAATGGAGTGCAAAAGAAATACAGAGCAGGATTGACGACTACGAGAGGGAATTCAGGAGCCGGGGAAACAGTACGGCAAATTTACGGAACCACACAACCGCGGTATTCAGCAGTGAACGTGACATGTACAATCACCCCAAGACTGAGTTTCCCGCTGTTCCAGCTCAATCTTTCAGCTCTTTACTTGATGCTCAGGCATGCCACCAGCCAGAGCCTACATTAGCACCCAGCCAGGAACAACATCAGCCATTCCGACCGTTCTGCTTATCCCCATCTCCAGCGATAGCACAACACACACAACAAGCTGAGAGTCAATTGCTCACTCGTATGATGGAGATGATGGAGCAGCTCATGGACAGGGTAATATTCTCTGATGCTTCCAACCCAAGACATGGGTCTAGACAGCAACGTAGTTTTGTCAGAAGTGCCTGTCGAGTCTGTAATGACAGCAAACACACCACAGTGACACATTGCATGACAGATAAACTGTGTTTTGCATGCTTCTCCCCAGGGCACACAAAGAAAGAATGCTCTAAACATTCCTCTGCCCAGACACAACGTGAGGGAAACTAGCAGACCCGTATTTTGAGGGAGGCAGTGCGGGTCTTCCTAGTAACTCCCAAGCCATTGGAGATTGTGAGTCAGAGAATGAGTATATTTTAGCCAAAGAAAGTTACGATCATTCAGAAGTCATTTATCAGAATACTCACATTGTGGGTGGACATGACAGTCTCTTTTATACGCCAGTGAAGATTGGAGAAAGGGTGACATTGAGTGCGATGTTGGAAAGTGGTTCGATGGCCTGCACAATAAACGAGTCTGCTGAAATGAAACTGCGATCAGCTGGGGCAGTGGATGAATGTGGTGAATGCAAAACTGATGTTATGCTTGTTGGCTGTGGAGGGCTGCATGTGAAGCCTAAATCATCGTTCAAACTCACCATGGAGGTGTATGGTATAAAGATGGAAGTACCAACCTTAGTAGTTCCTGGACAACATGATGAGCTGATCCTCGGGACTAATGTTATTAAACACATCCTCAGATACTTCAAACATTGTGATGGATTTTGGCAAGCTGTGTCTAGTCCAACATCAGCAGACCCTGAGTGTGAAAGGTTCTTGTCAATGCTTGCTGGAGTAAACCGCTGGAGAGGAGAGGAGATACCTGACAAGATAGGAACAGTGCGATGCAATTCAGCTGTCTATCTAGAGCCAGGCCGTGAGTATTTAGTATGGGGGAAGCTGCCCAAATCAACTGTTGTGTCCCCAGGAAGTGCAGTCATGACTGAACCAACATCTTCTCACTCTGCTCCCAGAGGTGTTATGGTGGCTAGACTAATCACGTCTCTGTGGGGGGATGGGTGGGTTCCCTTGAAGCTTATCAACACATCAGGGACTCCAGTGTCGTTGAGGCGAAATGCAAAAATTGCAGACCTTTATCCATGCATTGCACTCGAAGATATTGATCACACCAATACAGTCAATCCCTACCTTGTAAACTGCTCCACAAGTTTATCCGATGATGTGGTCGACGTGCCTCCTGTGAGTGAGCGACTGAAGTCAGTTGGTCTGGATATCCTTAACATCGACTCTTGTGATATCTCGGATGCATCCAAACAACGGTTGGTTAACCTTATTCTGAGTTATGAAGACATCTTCTCACGTAACCATCTTGATTGTGGGGAAGCTAAGAGTTTCGTGCATCAAATTCACCTCTCAGATACCAGACCATTCAGGCTTCCATTCAGACGAGTAGCACCCAGTCAATATCAGAAACTGTGTCAGGTTCTGACAGAAATGGAGGAGAAGGAGATAATTAGGCGATCTACCAGCGAGTACGCTTCTCCTCTCGTTTTGGTCTGGAAGAAGAATGGGGACCTGCGGGTGTGCACCGACTTCCGGTGGTTGAATAAGAGGACGCTGAAAGATGCGCACCCTCTCCCACATCAGGCGGATTGTTTGGCAGCGCTCGGTGGTAATGCCCTCTTTAGCACAATGGATTTGACATCCGGATTCTACAATATGCCGCTGCATGAGGAGGACCGCAAGTTTACCGCCTTTACGACACCTATGGGCCTTTTTGAGTACAACCGTTTACCCCAAGGCCTTTGCAACAGTCCTGGCAGCTTCATGCGTATGATGACCAACATATTTGGGGATGAAAACTTCCTCAGTCTCTTGTGTTATCTAGATGACCTGATTGTCTTTGGCCCAGATGAGAAAACTGCTCTTGATCGGTTGGAAATGGTGTTTAGCAGGCTTCGCACATACAATCTCAAGCTGGCACCAAAAAAATGTCACCTGATGAAGAAATCAGTGAAGTTCCTTGGTCACATGATTGATCAGACTGGTGTGTCCACAGACCAAACCAAAGTTGAGAGCATCTCTAAGATAAGTAGCCTGGACTTGATGGAACGGGATGGAAGAACTCAGTAATAAGAAATAAGATCCTTCCTGGGAATGGTGAATTATTACCAGCACTTTATTCCAAACTATTCTGCCATAGCCAAGCCACTCTTTAATCTCCTGAAGGGCCAGAAGACAAGAGGTAAGAATCTGAGGAAGGTGAATCGTGATCATCCGAATAGGAAGTTGAAACCTACACTGTAAAATCCAATAAGTAAACCTTACTTAAAAAAAGCATGCAAACCGATTGCCTTGAAAAAACCAAGTAAGGTGAAATAGGAATAGTATGTAGAACTAACAAGTGCCTGTCTAGTATTGTACACTTACAAGAGAGTTCCAGTAACTTAAAACAAATTTGTATCGTATACTTAATCATTTACTTTAGATGTACTTGTCTTAGTATAGACTACTCAGAATTACTATTTTAAACAACTAAATCATTTCAAGTAAAATACACTTTGTGAGTACTCCTAACTCATTTATGCAAGTTGTGCTAAGGTGATGTTTTCTGTATACAACTTGGAATTACTGAGTTCACTTTACTTCAAAGGCAATCCAGTTTACTTGTTAAAATCATGCAAACCGATTGCCTTAAAAAAACAAGTAAGCGTTACTCAAATAATTCAAGTGCTAACAATCATCTATTATAAATCATAGAGAATAGGTTCACAATTTTTCAAGGATAACATTTACAACTGGACAAATAAATTTAAGGCAATGATTTTTAAAGGAAAATGTATTGTATTTGTGTTCTTAACAACTGACACAAGGATGGTAAACAAGTTTGCACTGGGGTAAAAACAAATGCAAATAGTCACTTTAGGTTTTTAAAATGTTTAAAACAAAAACCTTTTACAGTACAACAATCTAAATCAATGTATATAAAATCTATATAAAAGTAAGTGTTTTTTTCTGAGGCCATACCTTGACACTTAATATCTTTAAATCAATAACACTTGCAGAGACCAAACTTGATAGAACAAACAAGTTGAACAATGTCTCTGGCACACATGTCCATTAGAATTTAATACACTGGCACCCTCTTAACTTGCTCAAGAACCATTGGGCTGAAAATTTTAAACAAGTGCCTTAGTTTCCTTTTTTTCTATCAACTAATCTAATTCCACTGTCTTACACATTTGATTACATCTCAGCTCAACAGGATATTTTTCAGAGATTGTAGTTATGGATAAAAACGTAGGCAGCCTGTCAACGTCTTTCCACATCTGCAAAATTGGCGCCGAGATACCTACAAATCCTATCGCGCATGCTCTTTCAAGTGCCGCTTCTTCTTCTTCGTCTTTTCTGCACATTAGGCACGCTTTAATGCACTACTGCCTCTCAGTGGTGTAATAATGTCATTGCATCCTTTGTTGCTACTTGTTTGTTTCAAGTAAGCGGTACTCCAACAATTAAGTAAATTGTTATTTTCAACCTGCAATTGACTGTAACTCAACAAAACCTAGTAAGAAGTATGTATTTTATATTACTGAGTAAAGTTAACTAAGTATATGTGAGTCAGGAAAGCTATTAGAATTTACAGTGTAGTGACTGGACACAAGAGCAGGACCAGGCAGTTGAGAAGCTAAAAACACTGTTGGTCGAAAGTGTTGTCCTTGCCCATCCAAATTTTGATCGGCCTTTCATACTGGCAACAGATGCCTCCTTAGATGGCATTGGAGCCGTGCTCTCACAGATCCCAGAGGGAGAATCAAAAGCCAGGCCTGTAGCATTTGCCAGCAAGTCCCTTTCTCGATCGCAGCAGAATTATCCAGCACATCGTTTGGAGTTTTTGGCCTTGAAATGGTCAGTATGTGATAAATTCAGTCATTGGCTCAAAGGTCACAAATTCACAGTCTTGACTGACAACAATCCTTTGGCCCATATACTTACGAAACCCAAACTTGACTGTTGTGAACAATGTTGGGTGGCTAAATTGGCTAGCTACAACTTCGACATAAAGTATGTGCCTGGTCCTCAAAACACTGTCGCTGATGCCCTGAGTCGGGTTCCTTTTGTCAGAACTGATGTAATGCAGAGACTGCTCAAGGAGCCATATGGAGAACTCCTGGCTGATTCCAGAGGGATGACTACAAATTCAGTCCATGAGGCCTTCAGACGTTCATGTGATTCAGATAGGAGGCAGAGTGTACTTAATCTAAGTCAGTCATTCAAGTCTAACATCCAACAAAACAAAGACCTTCTGACTCTCCCGAATGCAGATGTCTCTGCCATATTGAACTCCCATGTTGAGTGGAAAATTGGTGCTAGGGCAAGAGCAATGTCTGTCATTGACCACCTACCTCAGATGCTGTCTGTAGGGCAGGACACTTTGCCGGCATATTCAGAACAAGAGCTGCGTGAAAAACAACTCGCAGACAAAATTTTGTCAAGGGTTTTGCATTATGTCGAGCGTAAGCGTAGGCCTACAAGAAGGGAAAGGACAAATGAGTCGTTGGTCGTCATTTGATACCTGAAGCACTGGGAGAAGCTGACCATCAGGAATGGTATCTTGTACAGAGTGTCCCACGACCGACTATCAAGAACAAAACAGCGTTTCTTTTGGTTGAACATGGAACGAAATGTGAGGGACTATGTGCATCTTTGCCGGCGTTGCACTGTAAGCAAGACGACAGATCCCTCTGGCAGAGCTCCCCTGGAGAGCATTTCAACGAGTAGACCATTAGAGCTTGTCTGCATAGACTTCTGGTCAGCAGAAGACTCCAGTAACAGATCTGTGGATGTCTTAGTAGTGACGGATCACTTCACGAGGCTAGCACAAGCTTTTGTGTGTCGGGATCAGTCTGCCAAACAGGTCGCCAGGATGCTATGGGACAGATATTTCTGCATTTATGGCCTTCCAGAACGAGTCCATAGTGATCAGGGACCAAGCTTTGAAAGCAAATTGATCAGAGAACTACTAAGGGTCTCTGGAGTGAACAAGTCACATACAACACCATATCACCCAATGGGTAATGGAAGCGTGGAACGCTTTAATAGAACCCTTGGAAATATGATAAGAGCTTTATCACCAGACGTGAAAAGAGATTGGCCAAGACGGTTGCAGACTCTGACATTTCTATATAACTGCACAACCCACGAAACAACAGGGTATGCCCCTTTTTATTTGATGTTTGGGCGTGTGCCCCGTCTACCCATTGACATTCTTTTTCGTTCAGTTTTGAATGATTCCTCTCTAACCTGCTGTGATAAGTTTGTGACCATTCTAGTCAAAGATCTGAAGGAGGCATGACTGATCGCACAAGAACATGCAACGAAACAGCAGAAAAGACATGCAGAGTTGTACAACCGAAGGGTGAAAGGACTGGTCATAGAAATAGGTGACCAGGTGCTCCTGGCAAATAAAACAGAAAGGGGTAAAAAGAAAGTTGCTGACAGGTGGGAGTCAACAGTTTACACCGTTGTGGACCATAAGCCAGACATTCACACTTACAGGATCCGTAATCCAACCACAGGTCAGGAAAAAGTGGTACATCGAAACCTGTTGATGTTGGTGAATTTCTTACCTGTAAATATGGAGAACTCCCTGTCTGATCAGCTTTCTGATGCATCCGATTCGTCTCAAAGGTCACATTCAATTCAATCATTGTGTCCAGAGGGGGATGAGTCCCTAGGTGGTGATGCAGAAGTGTCTGGGAGCAAGGAAGATCGCCATAGTAGTGTTTCTATGGATGGCTCGGTGATGATGAGAGGCAAGGCATTATCCACATGTGACAATGCAGACATTGATTGTCAGAATGATTCACTATCAGTTCAGGAAATCGAACTGTAAGCTGGGTTTCAGAGCTGCCTGAAGGATGCTCCCATCAGGAGTATGATCAAACTCCAAGTGGAGTTCTGGAAGATCCTTTGACAACGGCCACTCCTGCAACTGAGAGTCACACATCCGAAATGTCAAGGGATACAAGAACATCTGTTTGTAGTGACGATGCAAGAGACAGTTCAGATCTACATGTAGCACATTCTGATAGTACAGTTCGGTCTGCCCAGCCGTACTCTCAGCCACCCACTAATGTAGCTGATGCTGTGAGTGTTCCAGCAAGTTCTAGATCTGTTACACAAATCAGGTCACGCTTTGGTCGAATCATTAGACCGGTTGACAGATTAATACAGGCTATGTCAGGTCAAACCGTGGTTCAGGACACTAAACACAATGTTCAGGCTGTTTGCCAGTCAGTTCTTAGGGCTTTCTCTACTTAAGAACGAGAAATTTGGTTTCATACACTGTTCAAAAGAGTTTCAAGGCTGTTTTATAGTTTACAAGCAATAGTTCAAATGTTAAGCACATACCTGATGGAATGGGGTGCCTTCAAATACTTGTGGGGTTTTACATCTTTTTGAGTTATGTATGGAAGGATATTGTAGAATGTATGTAGATGTTCTACTGTCAGTAGCTGGTCGGAGAGTTTAGCGCTACTCTCTCATCACTTCATCCTTAAGGGATAATTGGTTTTTGACTGTCCTTTGATGGGAAATCCTTTCTTATTGTGAAGTTAGATTGTTGAGACAATTTCTTTTTGTTTCTTTCCCTTGGTGATACTCCCATGGTCATGCATTTATTTTATGTAATTCAGTGGGCGTGAATGTAACGGGGTTAGAAAAGAATATTCAATTTAAAAAGGTTTTGTGTTGTGTGAATTACATAAAACAATGTTTTTGGTTAAATTAAGTGTTTGAGGTCTCCCCTCTTGTGGCTATTAACGGTACTGCAGGCATCGTATTTTGTCCTCGCTCTCTTGCCGTACGGCAGCAGATTTGAGTATTGCTGCTGCTGGTATGTACGGTTTTTCGTGCTCTGACTTATAAAATTAATTACGATGATTAATGCGAGTCTTTTCGACACAATTACTTTTATGGTTGTATTTGAACATGTGTATAACTTATCTAACACTTTAACGGTTGTTCAGATTGTTATAAAAGTATAAAAATTTCCTTGTGCATCATCTGAGGTGAAACGAGTTTATTTCTTGTGTTAACGATCTGACAATTGTTTCATGAGTTTAGTGAGTGTGCAATTTCTGTTTTCCTAGTGTTTTACGAGTGTCTGCAGTATCTGTTTAACCAGAGAAAATTTTACTTTTCTGTCTTTCCAATAAGGTATGTGGTTTTTGTGTTTCTTAATAGCACTTAGTGAGTTTTTACATTTTCTTCTGTCATTTTCATCTGTATTACTACACTGTCAATGTTAAGTTACAGGGACATTGTTAATGTTTGCATTGTATGTATATATTTAATATGTGATTAACTTTGCTGTAGAGCAGATTTGAGTATTGCTGCTCCTGTGTTTTACGAGTGTCTGCAGTATCTGTTTAACCAGAGAAAATTATACTTTTCTGTCTTTCCAATAAGAAATATGAAAAGAAGCCCGAGTGTGAGTGTGTCTTCACATCCGTTACACATGTTCATGTCTTGTCTGTTACCCCACCCGTCTTGTTTCATTGTCATTAGTTTTATTTTCTTCCAGCTGTGTTTCTCATCTATTATCCTCCCTCCTGTGTATTTAGTCTTCCCTTGTTTGCTGTCCTTTGTGGCGTCGTTGTCTTTACTATGTCCGTTCCTGTCGTGAGTTGTCAAGTCTTTAGTCTAGTCTTATTTTTCCCCCTCGGGGTTGTTTATGTTTGCATTTTGCTTTACAGTAATACCTCGGTTTACGAGTTTAATTCGTTCCAAGAGCGAGCTCGTATCCCAAAATGCTCGTACACCAAAACAATTCCCCCCATAAGAATTCATTAAAAATCAATTAATTCGTTCCACACGACCATAAATGCCCATTTTAAATATTTAGTTTTTTATTTTACCCTATTAATTACAGTTAAAATTATAACCATTAAGATCTCATATAAATACTCTTTAAACAGACAATTAAACTTTAGACAATTAAACTCTAAACATACTTGACAATTTACTGTAACTCACTTTGAGCAGCGTCTGCTGGCATGAAGGAGATGAGAGACAGACGAGGGAGGGGGAAAACACAAAACCTGGATTCAAGTGCAAATGAGTGAATTTATTATAATAGTGCAGAAAACAAACAAAGTGATAATCCAGAGTGAAAGTTGTGGAACGGGAGACGCGCGCGCGACCACCGCCAGCGCCGGGAGACTCGCGCGACGCCACGGCCAGCGCCGGGAGACTCGCGCGACGCCACGGCCAGCGCCGGGAGACTCGCGCGACGCCACGGCCAGCGCCGGGAGACTCGCGCGACGCCACGGCCAGCGCCGGGAGACTCGCGCGACGCCAATGCGAGCTCCAGAGTGGAGAGAAGTGAGGAGACAATTAATTCATGAACCCCATATATATTTCACTACGTGAACAATAGAGGCTGAGAGAAGTTAAACTGCTGACAGAGCGAGGCTGAGAGAATGAATGCTTTAAGGGGTGATAAAGAGGTTGGGCCTGCGTGACTGTGTTATGAGAGGCTGTCATTAGGATATTTCCAGTACAAATGCCCGTGAAGATGCAGAGCGTTAGGACAAAAATACGCGTGTGTGAGGGAAAATTTGCTCGCACTCCGATACAAAGCTCGTACACCGATTCGACCCTCCATGCTCGTACACCGATTTTCTCGTATACCAAGTCGCTCGTAAACCGAGGTACCACTGTATTTTATAATAAAAGCTAGTGATGGCGAAATGAAGCGTTGTGAAGCACCGAGGCTTTCGCATCAACTGTGTCGTAAAAAGGTTCATTACTATGGAATTACAATTGTGCCAATAATTCTGAACAAAATATTAGTGAAAATGAACGAAAATTCACTCCGCGAACGAAAAAAACTAACCTCACACCAAAAAAACTTTACTTCGTCTTCAAATAAACTGCATTCTTTGTTGACAGTTCCCTAAACTACGGTTTCGCTGCCAGAGTTTTCGTGTTCGCTTTCAAAGTTTTCGTTTACGATTCTCAAATTTACGTCCGTCTTTCTGACTCAAACCTAACGTGTGGGAGGGGCTTAACAAGGTTCGCTCTCATTGGCTAGTGTCCTTTTGATTGACGGCTCCTTGAACCGGAAGTAGTTGATGCTTCAATGACGCGATTTTCGCAGCACATGCGGCTGTATACAAACACACACGCGCAAATAATAATAGTTTATTAATAGAACACTAATAGACACGAGAAACATCACCAGGAGCAGCACCAAGCCTCAACATCCTCCTCGCAGACTGAGGTGAGTTTAATACCGTTTTATTCCTGTTCTGTATGAAAGTTATGTCTATATTTAGCATTGTGAGAGAAGATCAGGTCACATTGGTCTTCATGATCCTTCATAAATCAT
Organism: Rhodeus uyekii; assembly: GCA_037043235.1. Lineage (NCBI taxonomy): Eukaryota > Metazoa > Chordata > Actinopteri > Cypriniformes > Acheilognathidae > Rhodeus > Rhodeus uyekii. Next base: position 3,203,710 of record JAWRVZ010000061.1, read on the forward strand.
TCTGATTTGCGGCTCAAGAAACTTCTGATTATTGTTAGTGTTGAAAATGTTTAACATTTGCTTAACATTGTTGTTATACTTCATAATTCTTTAAACAGAAAGGAAGAGCATCTATGAAACACATTTTTTAATAACATTATAAATGTCTCATATAATATTACACTGTTTTACTGTATTTATCATCTAATAAATTCAGCTTTATTCACTGAAATAAATAAAAATAACATTAGCAAAACGAATCAAGCTCCGATACAGTGAGAAGCTTCGAAGCCTCGGTGTCACGTCACATCACTAATAAAATCCCTCCCACCCGCATCTGTGAGTCCTCGCTTCTGCAACCCTGACAAGCTGCTGCAGAGAAAGCAGCTAAAGATGCCCTTTTCCCTCCTTCTACACCCCTGACCCAGGACGTTCTATTTGCATAAAGAAAACTTTCCTGGCGAACCTACCGAGAAAAGTTCTAATGTTTGCTTCCCAGAACGTTCTGGGAACTAGAAACTAACTGGCTGGGATGTTGCTGTCTGGGATTGTAACACTACACCTCCTCCTCGTTGTAAATATCCAGGTGAGTCTTATTTGACTCAGAAACATACAACACAACTTTCAATGCTGTACTCATTTATTCATGGATTCAAACACAATCAAACTGGCTTAAGATCCAGGTGCATTTTAAAAATCTTTTGTCTAAAATGTGTATAGGTAAGCTAAAACAGTTTGGTATTTTGCTTATAGGATCAGCAGACTGTGGTGTAACATCATCTTGTTCCACTTAATCTGGCAATGAAATCAGAAAAAAAAAATTAAGGCAATGTACACGTAGTATAAACAATACATTTAGTGCAAATGTCTTCACACCATGTCTCTCGTTTTATTGCTCACCTGCAAACACCTCAACCTCACACAGTGTGAGAGACTCGCTGCTCTTAGGTATAAAAATGTTGACATATCGCCCATTAATAGGTTTAAACACAAACGGTTTTGTTTCTCCGGGCAGTATGGATTGAATAGTTGTAGCCCTGTGAAGACACATCGTAGCAGAGAAATAGAGAGGAGTGTATCAAAATGGCATAAAGCTTATTCAATTTATTCATTTCAAAGATTTGTATTAAAGTAATTTTATCTTATTTACTCATTTTCTAATGTATTAAAAGAGACACAATACTTACAGCGTATTATTGTTGCCATTATTTTGCAGGCTGTTGCCGATGCGGATCTGAGCACCATTTATTCTCTCTGCACAACAATCTCCACGATTAGTGATGCTAACCCTGGATATCTTGTAGGCATCCAACAGGTCAAGTCTCCACCAGGGTTCATAGTTCCCATTAGTTTGACTACATGTCCCAAACCTGAAAATTGGATTCCTGTTGCCATCGACAGCATTTTGAGCTTCGGATGGTTCTGAAGGGTACGTGGTAGACTGGACAGCTTTGGCACCAACCGCAAGATTCCCTGTTTTACAATAAACCGCTTATTTTTCATTTCAATGTGCTAAAGTATCATTTCAATATAAAGTTCACAATAATGATTTATTTTGCGATAACAACTGTCTCGATGTGCCTTATTGGTTACCAAATGTTCAGTAAGAATATTGTATATGTGTTATTGACAACAACATTCAAATGAATGAAGAACACTTACTTGGAGCAAACGTGTACACTGGTGTGTTCTTTACTGTTAATAAAATAACAACAGTTATACACACATTCATAAATATATAAGCAATTGTGTCACAGACTTCTCTGTCTCTTACCTGAAAACACCTTGACCTCACACAGAGTAAGGGTTTTTTTAGTACCAGGTAGAACAATGTTGACATATCGGCCATCGATAGAATCAAATGAAAATGTTTGTGTGCCATTAAAAGCAGTGAGAATAGTTGCAGCCCTGCAAATACATAAAGAACAGTGTTAAAACGAAAAGCAGAGGCCTTGCGACGCAATGCACACGTTTATCAAATTCAAGTGGTTTTGTATGGCACTCTTCACAATAGAAAGTATTGTTCATGTTTTATATTGCATTGCTATAATAGTAGTAGTAGTAGTTTATTGTCATTTCACATGTACAAGTACAGTATAACGAAATTAAACTTGGAGTTTCAAGTCTCCTTCAAGTCTTCAAGTCTATAAGAAACAATTGTCCAAACATACAAATGTCTAATCAGAATCTTAATAAAATAAGTTGAAGTAAAGGACATTGGTGTTTGGTTGGTTTGTGAAATAAGTGCAAAAGTTTTTTGAAACAGATTGAACATCATATAAATGGGAAGAAGAAGGAATAACTGAAACATTTCTTACAGCTCAGTTTTGTTTCCGTTGGTGTCCAGACTTTTACCGATACGAATCTGAGCTCCTATAATCTGATCTTTGCAACAGTCTTCACGATTAGTGATGCTAACACGGCATACACTGTAGATATTTCCAAGGTCAACTCTCCACCATGGATCAGACTCCGTTTTAGTCATAGTGCATGAGTTCTTCTTGAAATCAGAGTCTGTGTCTCCATCTACTGCATGACCAGCATCACCCTGTGTGTTGCCTAGGGAGGACTGCACAGCCCAGGCATTAAGAGCAAGATTCCCTGTTTAAGATGACATGAAAATAAATAAAGGATAAGACAGGTTCAAAGTGTGGCAAATAGGGCAGGGCAGAGAGTCGTGAGAATGGAGTTAATGAGCGTCAACTCGAACCACACCAGCCTCGAGTCTCATGGAGGAGAGAATGACCAGGCCTGGATTTTACATTTTTGTTTATGTTTACGCGAGGGAAATCCGCAGTCCAACTGAACGCAATCTATCGACGCTTGATGTGAAACTGAATGGAGTTGATTGACGCTCAAGGTGGTGAGCCGGAAGGTTTTGTCGGAGGATAGACTATCTTGCTGCGTTGTGGAGGGGCGGCTGCTGTCCGAGAAGGAGGAGGGAACCGGCAAACTTTTAAACATACTTTAATTATAAAAGAAACAATCAATAAACGACAGACGACTGCTGCATTTGCAATCGCGCCACCGGCCTCATTCCGTTCCCACTGCTCTCGGCCCCACCCTGCTTGCCACACAGAGCAACACAAATAAATAAATATATCACAAGATTTAATTTTCCATATTTCACGTACCTTTGGAATGAGAGATGCACAGTCCAGCAAAAAGTGTTAGGAAAAAAAAACCACTGATGGCCATCCTGAATAAAACAGAACAGCACATCTCCTCATATCAGCATATGAAGGAATCATTTTCAATTTCTCATCCTCATTTAAACAAAGAAACATATATATCGCTATTGTATTGATGAATAAGTATTGAAAAACCCCATAACTTACAGTCAGTGTCATGTGACAAACCTGCGTCCATTTGGAGTTTGCACTATTTTTTGGATTTATATAACTTATTTTATGACTTATATTTATTAAAAAATAATTAAAATGTTTTTGTTAAGATAATATATATAATTATTAAGATTATTTTATATAGAAATAAATGTTTTGGGTGTAGCTGATATTTTATATGCAATCAACGCTTGCCAATTATTCATCCAGAGAAATAGACAGCATTTAAATGGTCAGCTTACAACTTAAATCTGCTCTTGACTGAATAACTTCTCTAGCTGAAATAAGCTTTAATCTGTCTTTAATTTACACATTATAGTGTTTATATCTGAATAATATCTGAACAAACCTGTTCATAGACCTGAACAACCTGTTTATTTTACTTGTATCTGGAGTCTATTGTCTTAAACAGCTTATAATACCTAGAATATCAAAGTCAACTGCTGGCGGTCGATCCTTTTCCTATTTAGCTCCTAAACTCTGGAACAGTCTCCCTAATACAGTTCGGGAAGCAGACACACTCTGTCAGTTTAAATCTAGACTAAAAACACATCTCTTCAACCCCAGCAAACACATAACACATTATACATACATTTTTTATCCAAATCATGTAAAATGATTGTTAGGCTGCATAATTTAGATAAGCCGGAACCGGGAACATTCCCATAACATCTGATGTACTCGATACATCAGAAGAAGAATGGCATCTACGCTGATATTGTTCTCTATTTATTCCGAGGTTACCGTGGTCAGCCGGATCCGGGCCGTATCCAGATCAGATGAAGGACCTGGACACGAGCACAGCACTGCCCTGAAGTGTCTGCTGAGACCGTGACTCTACTAAACCCTCCCCAGTGACGATCATGAACCCATCTCCAATCGGACAAAATTAGACTTAATATTAGACTTGAATTATCAATATAATAATCAAACTATCAATAATCATAACTTAACACTTAATATTCATCGATTGTATTTATTCGCCTGCTCTTTTAAGGCTGCCGTTCAGCCAAACAAACTTTGTTTATATTGTTTTCCTGTGACCACTTTAAAACTGCTTTGAGACAATCTGTATTGTAAAAAGCGCTATATAAGTAAAGGTGACTTGACTTGACTTTATCTTAATAATCGCACTTGGTTTATTATTTTGTTTATTTATGAAGTATAAACGTGATGTTTACTCTGATAATATGGTTTTGTGAGAGGAAACATACAACAATAATTAAAGATAAGTAACACAACTGCATTAATCTTTTCAACAAAGAGCTGAACCGTGATTGGTTTAGAGTTTTGTGTAATGCAAGACTCTAATTTATGTACGTATTAAATGTATGTATGTGAGTTTTGCAAATGTATCACTAGTGAAAGTAATACCAAATGGATTTAAAACTGTTTTGAATAGCTTCATTTTCTTTTCATCCAATTATAATTTTAGCTTGGTGGAAAGACTGAGAATAAACATTCAACTAACCTGGAATTCTTCACTGTATCCACCTCACAGAAGACCTTCACAATTAAATAAAAATAATATATTTATATATGATAAATACATAGAATGCCTACATACATTAACCTCAAGCTTGATGCTGAGGAAGATGAACCTGGAATCAGAAGAGCTGCTGAAAACGGTTGAGTATGAAAGAGACTGAAGAAACAGCAGAACATGTCGGACTTTCTCGCTCTGGGTCTGAGGGGTTTTGGGAAGTTTTGACATGTTCTACATTTCTGCACAAACTCCGCTTCAGGTACAAATGATTGATTTGAGAGGCTTTGAATGAGGTCAATATCATACACACACACACACACAAACAAAACTCTCTCTCTCACACACACACACACACACACACACACACACACACACTCACTCACTCACAGACAAAACTCTAACACACACTCACAGACAAAACTCTAACACAGGGTTTCTCAACCTTTTGCCTATTGCGACCCACTTTTTTTTGTATGACAGTCCTACGACCCACTAAGGCTAGAAATAAATAAATAAAAATAGTAAATAATAAGTAATGAAAAATAATGAAATAATTTGTTAGACCTATACTGTGTGTGCTCATAATTAATTTCACAAAACACTTTTTCAAAAATTAGGCAGACTATGAAACGAACTGATTTATTTATTTCCACTCACGTTCACACACGTTAATGTGACATTTGAGACTGCCGCTCTGAAACGATGATATCCAGACGCGGTGGAATTGGGGAAAGGGCCACTCGTAGTGTCGCACTCAAACTAGAAGTTGTCAGTCTATTCCTGCCTTTTGTTTTCGTTGCAGTCACCGTCGAAAATCCCGACTCGCAAAGATAGGTAGTGCTAAATGGCAGAAGAAACTTCGTTGCACGATCTGCGCGTTCGAGCTGTCGTGAGCGACACAATACTGCTTTGCTGTCTTTTAAGTACATCGTGCTTTCGCACAAAGTAATCCACAGGTTTACCGACACATGTTGGATGTTTAGTCTGAAGGTGACGTTTTGATGGCTTCATGGACTCCTTTGCTAAGACCTCACCACACTCAACGCATTGTGGTTTTTCGTCCGACGTAGTAAATCCATATTTAATATACAGTGAGCCCTCGCTACTTCGCGGTTCGACCATCGCGGATTCACGACTTCGCGGACTTTTTTCATTACGTATGTATATATTATAAAAGAAATATATCGCTGATTTTCCGGAAATTTCGAAAATAGACGCGATATATGAACATTAGAATGGCTTGCCTGGGTGGGCCTGGGCCCCCTCATTTACATGTTCGGCCCCCTCAGATTTTCAATTGTTTAAAATCGCAACTGTGAAAACGGAATTAAAAGCACATATCGCCCGCTGCACTAAACGATCGCAACGCACCCCCAAAGTCAACATTGGCGCGCTGCGCATTGCATCATAACTAGTTCTGGCAGAGTGGTTAAGGCGCTAGACTAGAAATCCATTGGGGTTTCCCAGCACAGGTTCGAATCTTGCCTATGTTATGCTCGCCCATCACCCCTGTCAACAATCTGGCGCAGTTTTGCCCCTCATTTTAAGATGGGCCCCTTCAAAAAAAAAATCGGGCTACTCCCCTGGAACACCGTAAAACTCTCGCGACCCACTAGGGGGTCGCGACCCCCTGGTTGAGAAACAGTGCTCTAACACACACTCACAATGGATAGGTAAGATCAATGTTTGTTTGTATTAGAGTTAAGCACATAATACACTTAAAAAAAATTTTTTAAAAGACATTGTTAGTGAGTTTTCTGTTAGGAAAGGAATACAATTTCTGTTATAAAGGAATAAAATTAAGACCTAATCAGGGATGACGTAAAACAAAATTTAAACTTTTCCACATAAAGAGTGTTTTGTAAAAATTTTTAAAATAATTAAAAGTGGTGTGACCAGTAAAAAAAAAAACATACAGGTTTAGCATTAAGACATTATCAGGAAAAATTTTAAATACAAAAATGAAAATAACAACAACAAAAAAAACAGTGTAAGAGTTAAAAATACTCGACACATTTTAATATAAAGACAAAAAATATAACAAGGTTTTCTCCATATACCTGGTTAAAAACATTTTTAAGAATTATGTATTCTGTTAGAATACAAAAGGATTATAAGATAAAAACTAATAAACAAAGTTAAAGTTTTTCTATCCACACAAAGGGTTATTTTATTAAAAACATTTAAAAACAGTTTAACCAGTTAAAAACATAAAGGTTTTAGCATTAAGACAAAAATGTAAAAAAGCTTCTCTCCATATACTGTGTTAAAACATTTAAGAATCTATGTATTCTGTTAAAATATAAAAGGATCAGTGTTTAGACATGGTCAGAAAAGAAAGTAGCAAACAAATAGTCTTTTAAAACCATAAAAGGAGTTTGTAAAAAAAAGTCCCCAAAAACAAGAGTTTGTTCCAACTTTACCTTTTTTAGGAAGAAAAATCTGATGGTTCTCTTTTTCTGTCTGGTGAGAGTTGTGCGGGATGCGACTGCTCTCTCTGAATGCTGCTGCTGGAATGAGAGACTGAGCTCTGTGTGATATATAGCCTCATGCTGCACCCATCAACACGCCCATCTAATCTAAATGCAAATAGGACATCAAATGTTGGTAAAATAATTAAACGATTAAACAGTTCATAAAGATAATATCTTTAAAATCATTAACTTACTGATTTATTTATTCCTTGATAACATAATCTGCAGCTCTATCCAATGTGTTTGAGCATTACAGAAAGCGTGAGAGGATAAACGGATCTCTTATAAACTTATAAACTTTCCGAAGACAGAAGCTGACCAGATGGACACACACACAAACACAAACACACACACACACACACACACACAGGTTATAGGAATACAGTTTAAGTGATAGTCTTGCGAGTTTTTGACAAAATTTATACTTTGTTTAGTTCTAATGTTCCATGTATTTATGATGTTCCACACTAAAATCATTACAGACGAATCAATCGAACCAATGCACTGAAAGCTGCACATTCATTAAAGTTTGAGGCTGTTAAACATCGTTCTCCACCGTTTTTGTGTGTTTGTGTGAACAAAACACCAAACATGAAAAACATGATTTATAATGCAAACAGAGTACAAAAAAATATACAAATATTTTAAATATAAAATACATTCGTGAGCAACTGTAAAGGTTTGTAAATGCGGTTTTGCAAATTATGTTTTTTATTACTCGATTTAGTGATCTTGTTCAGATGGCAGACAACGCTGCTCACATTTCTGTGTTTTGGTGTTTTCAGGTATTTTGTTGCACAAAAGTAAATGCAAGAAAAGGTCATAACCTTTAACACCCATCGTCAATCATTTTGACATAAGCTGCCCTTAATTATCTCTCACAAACAAACAAAACTCACACACACTCTCTCACAACCAAAACTCACAAACACTCACAAACAAAACACACACACACACTCTCACAAACAAAACTCTCTCTCACACACACTCTCTCACAAACAAAACACACACACACACACACACACACACACACACTCACAAACAAAAACTCTCACACTCTCTCTCACAAACAAAACTCACACACACACTCTCACAAACAAAACACACACACACACAGTCTCTCACAAACACACACACACACTCTCACAAACAAAACTCTCACACACATACACTCTCTCACAAACAAAACTCTCTCACACACACACTCTCACAAACAACCCCCCCCCCCACACACACACACACACTCTCTCACAAACAAAACTCTCACAAACACACTCTCTCACAAACAAAACTCTCACACACACTCTCTCACAAACAAAACTCACACACTCACAAACAAAACGTCTCGGGTTACGTATGTAACCCTGGTTCCCTGAAGGGGAACGAGACGCTGCGTCAGAAAACGCTAGGGGAAACCCTTGACGTCAGTCACGTGAAGATGTGTACAACCAATGAGAGAATTACGCGTGTGAATGCAAGTCGCGGGAAGTGACGTCATGAACAGAGCATAAAAGCGCACCGGAACCCGGAAGTGACAGCAAAAGAGTGTCTGAAGCGGGCCCGGAGGCGCAAGGAGCTGAGGCGAAAGACGCAGCGTCTCGTTCCCCTTCAGGGAACCAGGGTTACATACGTAACCCGAGACGTTCCCTTTCATGGGAACTTCGAGCTGCGTCAGAAAACGCTAGGGGAACGTTATACCAACGTCACCTCAGCGACGCCGGCCTACGGATGTGTCTCAGCTCACTGAGAGAGCACCCTCGTTCCCGGAGCGGAATCGAGATCCAATTGATAGAATCTCATAAAGGTGTGCGGTGAGGACCAGCCAGCCGCAGCACAAACATCAGCAAGGGAAACTCCTGAGAGAAACGCCTTGGAGGTCGCCACGCTCCTAGTAGAGTGGGCCCGGACCCTCAGGGGAGAAGCATGTCCGGCCGACTCATAAGCCAGACAGATAGCCTCGACTATCCATCGGCTTAGGGTTTGTTTGGAAGCTGGAGCCCCCTAAGGGGCCCCAAAACAAACGAACAGTTGGTTTGACTTACGCCAGGTAGCAGTCCTGAGGACGTAAGCGTCCAGTACTCGTACTGGACAGACCTTGTTCTTTCGCTCCTGCTCATGATCGTCAAAGGGGGGAGGACAGAAGGCCTGTAGCATGATAGACCGAGCCACGTTCGTGAGAACCTTAGGGACATAGCCTGGCCTCGGGTGAAGAAAAACCTTCGTCATCCCGGGCGCAAACTCGAGGCAAGATGGAACCACCGAGAGAGCTTGAAGATCCCCAACCCTCTTTAGCGAGGTGATAGCCAGCAAAAGAAGGGTCTTTAGGGAGAGGAGTTTAATAGGAAGCTCCTCTAATGGTTCAAAGGGTGCCTGGGACAGGCCTTGGAGTACCAAAGACAAGTCCCAGGCAGGAACCCTGGTCTGTGTCACAGGTCTCAGCCTTAGAGTGCCACGAAGGAAACGAGAGACTAGGGGGTCCCTGCCCAAGGACACCCCACCCAGAGGTATGTGGCAAGCCGCTATGGCAGCCACATAAACCTTCAAGGTAGAGGGGGACAACCCTGTCACAAACTTCTCCTGCAGGAACTCCAGCACTTTGCCAACGGGACAGGTTACTGGGTTTAACTGCCTTACGCTACACCAAGCAGAGAAGAGTTTCCACTTTAGAGCGTAGAGTTTCCTCGTGGAGGGAGCTCTGGACTGAAGGATGGTCTCTACAACCTCGGCTGTGAGACCAGTTTCGAAGAACTGGGTCCCCTCAGGGGCCAGACCTTCAGCTTCAGAAGTTCTGGGCAGGGATGAAGAACACAACCCTCCGCCTGGGACAGAAGATCCCCCCTGACCGGAATCTCCCAGGGGACTCCGTCTAGGAGGGATACCAGGTCCGAGAACCAGATCCTGCTGGGCCAGCGTGAGACGGACCCTGTCCCGACGAACTTTGGCCAGAACTCCCGGGAGCAGAACAATCGGGGGAAAAGCGTACAAGTGTAGCCTCGGCCACACCTGCATCATGGCATCCCGCCCCAGCGGCGCTGGGTACGTTAAGGAGAACCATAGAGGGCAATGAGTATTTTCGACTGAGGCAAACAGGTCTACCTGTGCCTTCCCGAATCTCTTCCAAATCTGCTCCACCACCTCGGGGTGGAGCCGCCATTCCCCGGGCCTCGGCCCCTGCCTCGACAGGAAGTCTGCTCCTATGTTCTGGACTCCAGGGATGTGGGCTGCCCTGAGGGAGAGCAACTTGCCCTGGGCCCAGAGAAGAACTTGTCTCACCAATTTGTACATTGGACGAGAGCGAAGACCTCCCTGGTGATTGATGTAAGCCACCACTGTCATGCTGTCTGTGAACACAGTGACATGATGCCCAATTAGGTCCGGGAGGAAAGCAAGTAGCGCTCTGCGGACCGCCAGTAACTCCAGCAGGTTTATGTGCCAGGACTGGTGCCGCGAGCTCCAAAGCCCTTGTGAGGAGCGGTCCCTCAGAACCGCCCCCCAACCTGTGAGGGAGGCATTCGTTGACAGAGTCACTCGTCGAGACGGAGCCCCCAACACAGGGCCTTGTGACAGGAACCAGATATTCTTCCACAGGGTCAAGGTGCGTAGGCATCGCCTCGTGACCTTGATTGTGCGAAGCGGGTTGCCCCTCGGGGAAAACCCTTTGGTCCTGAGCCACCGTATAACGCTGGATGCCGCTGCCATGAGCCCCAACACTCTCTGAAAGTGTTTGACAGTGAGTAGCTGGCCTAGTTTTATGCCCTCGACAATTGAACAAATGGAATGAATGCGCCCGGGGGATAGCCGAGCAGACATTGTTTCCGAGTCCCAAATGACTCCCAAGAAGGTGGTTCTCTGAGCAGGAGAAAGCACACTCTTCTTGGTGTTCAACCTTAACCCCAGCTCCTTCATGTGAGCGAGCACGACATCTCGATGACGTGCTGCTGACTGAGACGATTGGGCTAATACTAGCCAATCGTCTATATAATTGAGGACACGGATGCCCTGTAACCGCAACGGAGCAAGTGCAGCGTCCACGACCTTCGTGAACGTGCGGGGCGAGAGCGATAGGCCGAACGGAAGTACACGATACTGGTACGCCTTCCCCCCGAAGGCGAACCGTAGGAACTTCCGGTGCTGAGGAAGGATGCAGATGTGGAAGTATGCGTCTTTTAGGTCGATTGTGACGAACCAGTCCTCGGACCTGATATGCGTCACAATCTGCCTGAGCGTCAACATTTTGAATTTTAGACGCAAGATAGTGCGATTTAGAAGACTCAAATCCAGAATGGGCCGCAACCCTCCATCCTTCTTCGGAACTATGAAGTACCGGCTGAAGAAACCGGACTGTCTGTCTGTAAGGGGCACATACTCGATGGCCCCTTTCTCCAACAGAGAGTCTACTTCCTGTTCCATAATCAGAGCCTGCTGGGGCCCTACCGCGGACGATAGGATCCCCATAAAACGGGGTGGTGAAACCCCGAATTGAATTTTGTACCCGGAGGTTACTATGCGCAGGACCCATTGAGAGATGCCCGGCAGACGCAACCATGCGTCCTGGAACTCTACTAAGGGAATCAGTCTCTCGAGACTGATCTCTGATTTGAGCAGAGACACCACAGGGCCGGTGTTTCCGGACACCGTACTGGTGGAATGCTCTAGGACCCTCCTCAGAGGGGGCAGTGCCTCCGAGATGGGCTCCCTCGGGAACCGGACACGGAGATGACCGCCTTGGTGCGGCTTGCCTCTGGCGTCAGGAACGCTTAGAGGTAGCCTTCTTGGCATTTAAGATGTTCCTCAGATCCATCCTTTTACCAGAAGGCTGGGCCCGAGAGTGTTGTCCCGACCTCCCTTTATTAGGGGGAGGAACAAAACGAACTTGTCCTTATCTTTTATGGCTGAAAGATTGAGCCATAAATGCCTCTCCGTAGCCACCAGAGCTGCCATGGAGCGACCGACAGAGAAGGCCGTTTCTCTAGTGGCTCGGAGAGACAAATCCATGGCCCGACGCAGCTCTGCCACTGCCTCGGGACCAATACCGCCACCTTGATCGAGGTCACCCAGCAAATCTGCTTGGTAGGCCTGCAGCAGTGCCGTGGTGTGCAGGCACGCTGCAGCCTGACTAGAGGCAGAATATGCTTTCCCCACCAATGATGATGTAACCCGCAACGGTTTGGTGGGGAGCGCCGGGGCTTTGATAGTGGATGCCGACTGGGGCACAAGGTATCCCGCAAGAGCCTCGTCCACCTTCGGCATCCCTCCGTAACCATAGGGATGAGCTCCGGTGAGAGTAGCATACATCGCACTGGACGACGTATGCACCCTATCGGAAGCTGGCTTTTTCCAAGATCTCGATACCTCAGTATGGAGATCCTGGAAGAAAGGCATTGCCCGGCGCTGGGGAGCGACGCAAGCTGGAAGGTAACGCTCATCCAACTTACTTTTCCTGGGACGAGCGTTCCTGGTCTCCGCCGGCCAATCAATATCCAGACGAGAGACTGCTCGCGTCACGACCTCGATCAGTTCCTCATACGCCGGTGAAGAGGGTGGCGAAGCCTCCTCAACCAGATCGATGCTAATCACTTCCTCATCCTCAGAGCAGGATAATGATAGCACCGAAGTCCCAGTTGGATTGGAAGAAACCGCGCCTGAAACGCGTGCTTCCAACTTCCGGCTGGAACTGGGATCAACACAGTCGAACTGCGAGACGGGCTCACCCGCCCCGCAACCTTCCGTGAGATCCATTTGCGATCCCCAAGATTGAGAATGCCGCCGAGCCTCAGCCGCAGCGGGTCCAGAACCTTGAAGAGCGCGAGTCTGGTTAGTATCCGCAAATACTGCCAGACGGGAGCGGAGAGTACGCAATGAGAACCTCTCGCAGTTCTCACAATCACCGCCCTCAAGCGCTAACCGAGCGTGCTCCGCTCCCAAACAGACAACACACTGACTGTGTGTGTCCTTACCCGTGATGAAACGGGTACAAGGAGAAACACACGGTGTAAATGCCTGTTCCGCCATAATCACAACGCACGTAATCCAAAAGGTAGTTTGAAACTCGCAAGCACAAACTCTCTGACACACGCACGCTGAAGACACTCAAAGCTGTCACTTCCGGGTTCCGGTGCGCTTTTATGCTCTGTTCATGACGTCACTTCCCGCGACTTGCATTCACACGCGTAATTCTCTCATTGGTTGTACACATCTTCACGTGACTGACGTCAAGGGTTTCCCCTAGCGTTTTCTGACGCAGCTCGAAGTTCCCATGAAAGGGAACTGACACACACCCTCTCTCACAAACAAAACTCTCACACACACTCTCTCACAAACAAAACTCTCACACACACACTCTCTATCACAAACAAAACTCACACACACACACTCACAAACAAAAACTCACACACACAGTCTCTCTCACAAACAAAACTCTCACACACACATACACACACACACACACAGACACACTGGTTATAGGAATACAGAACTCAGATCTCAGAACTCTACAAATAAAAAAAAACCACAATTGGCAAAACCCCTCAATTCTCCTGCAAAATGAAACTTTCCAATCAAAACAATGTTATTTCTTCTCAAAATGGGATTTTGTTTTTAAATGACACACACAAACCATCATATGTAAAGACATTTATAAGAACCAGCTGAACACTGATGTGCTCAGTGTAAAACACTATGATTAGGGACCGACCAAATTCACGATTTCACGACCGTGACATTTTCCGTGAAATCGGCCACTTTCCATGAAAACACCCAACAAGCATGAAATGGTGTTAATTTTTATTGAAGGGGGAGTTCAGAAGTACCATGATAACTTTTTATGCTAATTGTTTCATTTAAATTCATTTTCTTTGCACGTTTTACTGAACGTACATAGGACAATTCATTTACTTCTTTATTTATTTGTTCAAGTTTCGTTTTGCCTTTTTTTCTATCTCATTTCCGTGTCCGGAATAACGGAAAATATAGAAAATTTAGTTTTTGCCATGTGAGGAACTGATAAAGAGTATACCAGGAGCAGATGTAGCGTCTTAGCCGAGTTTGCAGCCTACAAAACAGAAAAGAAGTTCCGCCGGATAATAGTATAACAGGATTCTGGCGTTCGCACAGCAGTTGGTTTCCTCTGCTGAGCCGGCTAGCATTACGCTACCTTTCTGTACCAACGAACAGCGTTGACGCGGAGAGAAGTGTCAGCCAGTACACAAACGTCAATGCACCGCAGCGACAGATTATGTCAGCAACCACGTTGGTCGGCCAAGTTTTGGCCACGAAAAACTGTAAATTATTTCATTAATGTCACGTGGCATTGCGGAGTCTGTGGCTACGTGCGTTGTAGTCGTATTTTGTTTCCTTTTTAGTTTTTTAATACAGGTGAACAGTCGAAAAGTGGTATAGGTCATAACCTTTAACCAGTCGAAAAGTGAAAAGGTCATAACCTTTAACACCCATCGTCAATCATTTTGACATAAGCTGCCCTTAACTTTCTCTCACAAACAAACAAAACTCACACACACTCTCTCATAAACAAAACTCACAAACACACAAACAAAACTCACACACTCTCTCTCACACACAAACAAACAAACAAAACTCACACACACACACTCTCTCTCACACACACACTCTCTCTCACAAACAAAACACACACACACACACACACACATTCTCTCACAAACAAAACTCACACACACTCTCCAAACAAAACTCACACACACTCTCTCACAAACAAAACTCTCTCACACACACACTCTCTCACAAACAAAACTCACACACACTCTCACAAACAAAACTCAAACATGTGACACTCCCACAATAAAGTCTAAACAATATTCCCTGAAAGAAAAAAATGTTTTTTTTTCTGTATGTTACCCATATGTATGGTTGCATACCTGCGTGAAGTTGGCCCCCCACCCAACGCAAAATGAAACCAAAATAGTCTCGTTCGTTTGTGCTGCGTTTGTGCTGGTTTGTGCTGTAAAAATTTTCGTTTGTGCTGTTTTGTTTTTTTAGATATTAAAAGAATAATTTTAAGTAGGTAGGTAAGTTCACTCAGCCCCCCACCTGCTCCAAATTCGCCCAAAAATGGTCTCGTTCGTTTGTGCCGCGTGAAAGTTTCGTTTGTGCTGTTTCGGTTGAATAAATATTAAGCACTGAATTATTGGCAGATTACGTAATCAGCCCCCCCCACACGCTCCAAATTCAACAAAAATGGTCTTGTTCGTTTGTGCTGGTTTGTGCTGCAAAAAATTTCGTTTGTGCTGTTACATTTAAGTAGGTCAAGTTCTCTGAGCCCCCCACCTGCTCCAAAATCGCCCAAAACGGTCTCATTTGTTTGTGCTTCGTTTGTGCTGGTTTGTGCCGGTGAAAGTTTCGTTTGTGCTGTTTCGGTTTTTTAGATATTAAAAGATACATTTAAGTAGGTCAAGTTCTCTGAGCCCCCCACCTGCTCCAAAATCGCTCAAAACGGTCTCATTTGTTTGTGCTTCGTTTGTGCTGGTTTGTGCTGGTGAAAGTTTCGTTTGTGCTGTTTCGGTTTTTGAAATATTAAACATTGAATTATTGGCCGATGACGTCATCAGCCCTCCCACATGCTCCAAATTTGCCCAAAATGGTCTCGTTCGTTTGTGCTGGTTTGTGCCGGTGAAAGTTTCGTTTGTGCTGTTTCGGTTTAATAAATATTAGTCATTTTATTTTGGCCGATGACGTCACCAGCCCTGTCTGCTCCAAATTCAACAAAAACGGTCTCGTTCGTTTGTGCCAGTGTTTTAATGTCGAACATTATGGGTGGGTTATACATGCTGGTATAACAATACTAATAGAGTAAAATTGATCATTTCGCTGGTCACAAATTTATTTTATTCCTGGTTTGTTAGTTGTATAATCTCTAGCATATTTCATGCTAGCAAAGCCTTTCGTTTGTGAACGAAACTTATCGTTAGGAACTTTCGTTTGTGCTGTTTCGGTTTTTATAATATTCAAATAATATTTGGTCTTTCTAAGGTCACTCAATTGAAGTCAGAAGATCCATACATTCACTTTCACTAAACTGTTATTTATCCACCGCGCGCTTTCAGCTTTTGACGGACACAGCGATGTGTGGAATGTAACAAACTCCGAGGTAAGTGTTTTTACGTGGTAGAAAAAGACACAAACTCTATGTTCTTATGTAAATAACAGTAGTAATAGTATCACTGTCATATAATACACGCACCAATAAGCATATAAACATATACAGTACCAGTCAGAACTTTGAAAACATTACGATTTTCTATGTGAATATACAGCAACGTGTAATTTATTCCTGTGATTAAAGCTGAATCCTTCATAAGTCATTCTGATATGATGATATGATTGAAAAGACAGCGTTTGATGATTTATCACGTGTCCAGATGCCAGGCTTCAAAACTTTGTATTCCTTTTTTGTGTTTTAGAGAACAAAAGTCCAGGAATCTTTTGATCTGGGGGAAAGGGACCCTGGCTCAAAATCAGCGTCATCACTCCTGCCACTTGTTTCATGATCACTTTCATGAGTAAACCCTAAAGCAGACCAGATGTTGTGTCTGTTTAATTTAACAAAGGTGTATAGAGCCTTTTCAGTGATCTTGTTTTCTAGCTGCTTACTAATCTCTGTCCAGATACTCTGATTATGACTATGGCATCTTTTGCTGAAAGAAGATGGTGAAAATGGAATCCCTGTCAACTGTTGGTTTCTTGGGCATCTGGGAGAAGCAAAACATAATTACCCACTTAAATAATCCTGACTAAAAAATGTCAGTTTAAAATTATTTTCATGCATAACTATATTGGTCTGAATACATATTATACACTGTAAAATCCAATAAGTAAACCTTACTTAAAAAAAGCATGCAAACCGATTGCCTTGAAAAAACCAAGTAAGGTGAAATAGGAATAGTATGTAGAACTAACAAGTGCCTGTCTAGTATTGTACACTTACAAGAGAGTTCCAGTAACTTAAAACAAATTTGTATCGTATACTTAATCATTTACTTTAGATGTACTTGTCTTAGTATAGACTACTCAGAATTACTATTTTAAACAACTAAATCATTTCAAGTAAAATACACTTTGTGAGTACTCCTAACTCATTTATGCAAGTTGTGCTAAGGTGATGTTTTCTGTAAACAACTTGGAATTACTGAGTTCACTTTACTTCAAAGGCAATCCAGTTTACTTGTTAAAACCATGCAAACCGATTGCCTTAAAAAAAACAAGTAAGCGTTACTCAAATAATTCAAGTGCTAACAATCATCTATTATAAATCATAGAGAATAGGTTCACAATTTTTCAAGGATAACATTTACAACTGGACAAATAAATTTAAGGCAATGATTTTTAAAGGAAAATGTATTGTATTTGTGTTCTTAACAACTGACACAAGGATGGTAAACAAGTTTGCACTGGGGTAAAAACAAATGCAAATAGTCACTTTAGGTTTTTAAAATGTTTAAAACAAAAACCTTTTACAGTACAACAATCTAAATCAATGTATATAAAATCTATATAAAAGTAAGTGTTTTTTTCTGAGGCCATACCTTGACACTTAATATCTTTAAATCAATAACACTTGCAGAGACCAAACTTGATAGAACAAACAAGTTGAACAATGTCTCTGGCACACATGTCCATTAGAAATTAATACACTGGCACCCTCTTAACTTGCTCAAGAACCATTGGGCTGAAAATTTTAAACAAGTGCCTTAGTTTCCTTTTTTTCTATCAACTAATCTAATTCCACTGTCTTACACATTTGATTACATCTCAGCTCAACAGGATATTTTTCAGAGATTGTAGTTTTGGATAAAAACGTAGGCAGCCTGTCAACGTCTTTCCACATCTGCAAAATTGGCGCCGAGATACCTACAAATCCTATCGCGCATGCTCTTTCAAGTGCCGCTTCTTCTTCTTCGTTTTTTCTGCACATTAGGCACGCTTTAATGCACTACTGCCTCTCAGTGGTGTAATAATGTCATTGCATCCTTTGTTGCTACTTGTTTGTTTCAAGTAAGCGGTACTCCAACAATTAAGTAAATTGTTATTTTCAACCTGCAATTGACTGTAACTCAACAAAACCTAGTAAGAAGTATGTATTTTATATTACTGAGTAAAGTTAACTAAGTATATGTGAGTCAGGAAAGCTATTAGAATTTACAGTGTAGTAATAAAATATAAGGATAATATATCTTATATTAGGACCAATATGGTAATGTTGACCCCCTAGATGTACAGTACAATATATTATAAAAATGTAACATGGGTCAGATGTGCAATTGTAATTAGCATTTCTTATATTTATTAGCAGTAGCCTATTAAATTAGCAATGAGTTTTCTCTTCAGTAAACATTGATAATCTTAGCTCTCTTGTATGTTGTACTATTCTTGAAGTTAACTAATAATGTTATAATTGACAGTGTTAAAACTTTGTACTTTGTAAATTTGATTTAGTAATGACTTCTGTAGTTTGTTTTGTATCGATCTTTTCTCAACGAACTCTACACTGATTTTCACAAGAGCATCTTGAACAGAAGTGTCACTTGTTCTAGTGCTGTCAGTGAAGTGTAGCAGATCATCCTTGTAAACAAAATAAAAAGTCAGGAGAGACCAGGTAAGTAAAGATAATTGTTTATTGAATTGTTTAATAGTCTTGACAGTTGAGTTGTCGTTCTATTAAAAACATCTTTGCTAGCATGAAATATGCTGGTTAGAAATTGAACAAATGACAAACCAGAAATAAAATAGGAGTGCGGGGCACAGCGTAACACTTTTCAGTTTTGGCCAAATAATGAACAAAGTAATAGGGTAAGACAAACCATAGTTTTATACAAATAACATACAAGCCTCTCCTATAAATGAACACTGTTTTTATGTGCGTCGGACCTACAGTTTGTGTACAGGATCGCCAAAAGCGGCAGGAGTAAAATGTTGGCTCGTTGTAAGAGACAGAGGGTTATTTGAAACGCATGTTATTCAATCCATGTTCATTCATGTATTTTTATTTCTTTAAAAAAGTAGAGTCTTGATGATCAGAAGCATAACTTATGAATGAAATATCTTTTTTTTCTATGCTTTGAACAATGTAATGACATGAAAATGTTTATTACAATGCAAAATATCTGATTATTGATGTAGGCTATGCAATGTGCTGCTTAGTTGTAACACCATACAACTAATGCGGTTTCTTGTTTACCTCAGGACTTGCTAGCAGTCACTATGTGTTTTTCCACATCTTTCAAAATGGTACCATCTTTTAAAATATAAACATGCTGCCAAAAGAGTTTCTTGTGTGGTTCTCATCCAAACTTCGCTGAACTTTCGTGAAAGAAGGCCAGAAGACGTGTGCAAACAGTGTGGTGAAAAGCCCGTTAGTACGTCATATTTAATCCTGTGCAACTATCTAAAAAGTCTGCGTTAATATTTACCCCGCGTTAGTTTGTGCCCCGCGCTCCCCTAGTCACTGCACATGAATCATACGTTTGTGACCAGCGAAATGATAAATTTTACTCTATTAGTATTGTAATACCAGCATGTATAACCCACCTATAATGTTCGACATTAAAACACTGGCACAAACGAACAAGACCGTTTTTGTTGAATTTGGAGCAGACAGGGCTGGTGACGTCATCGGCAAAAATAAAATGACTAATATTTATTAAACCGAAACAGCACAAACGAAACTTTCACCGGCACAAACCAGCACAAACGAACGACACCATTTTGGGCAAATTTGGAGCATGTGGGAGGGCTGATGACGTCATCGGCCAATAATTCAATGTTTAATATTTCAAAAACCGAAACAGCACAAACAAAACTTTCACCGGCACAAACCAGCACAAACGAAGCACAAACGAATGAGACTGTTTTGAGCGATTTTGGAGCAGGTGGGGGGCTGAGTGAACTTGACCTACTTAAATGTATCTTTTATAATATCTAAAAAACCAAAACAGCACAAACGAAAATTTTTACAGCACAAACCAGACCAACGAGACTATTTTGATTTCATTTTGCGTTGGGTGGGGGGCCAACTTCACGCAAGTATGCAACCATACATATGGGTAACATACAGGAAAAAAAAAACATTTTTTTCTTTCAGGGAATATTGTTTAGACTTTATTGTGGGAGTGTCACATGTTTGAGTTTTGTTTGTGAGAGTGTGTGTGAGTTTTGTTTGTGAGAGAGTGTGTGTGTGAGAGAGTTTTGTTTGTGAGAGAGTGTGTGTGTGAGTTTTGTTTGGAGAGTGTGTGTGAGTTTTGTTTGTGAGAGAATGTGTGTGTGTGTGTGTGTGTGTGTGTGTGTGTGTGTGTGTGTGTGTGTGTGTGTGTGTGTGTGTGTGTGTGTGTGTGTGTGTGTGTGTGTGTGTGTGTGTGTGTGTGTGTGTGTGTGTGTGTGTGTGTGTGTGTGTGTTTTGTTTGTGAGAGAGAGTGTGTGTGTGAGAGAGAGTGTGTGTGAGTTTTGTTTGTGTGTTTGTGAGAGTTTTGTTTGTTTGTTTGTGTGTGAGAGAGAGTGTGTGTGAGTTTTGTTTGTGTGTTTGTGAGTTTTGTTTGTGAGAGAGTGTGTGTGAGTTTTGTTTGTTTGTGAGAGAGAATTAAGGGCAGCTTATGTCAAAATGATTGACGATGGGTGTTAAAGGTTATGACCTTTTCTTGCATTTACTTTTGTGCAACAGAATACCTGAAAACACCAAAACACAGAAATGTGAGCAGCGTCGTCTGCCATCTGAACAAGATCACTAAATCGAGTGATAAAAAACATAATTTGCAAAACCGCATTTACAAACCCTTACAGTTGCTCACGAATGTATTTTTTCTGTACTCTGTTTGCATTATAAATAATGTTAACTTGCAAACAGAAAGATTATCACTTACAGTTTTTCTCAATTGTTTACACACAAATTCTGGTACTTGAGACACAATGACCACAACATGTAACTCATTCACCAACCCCCTAAGTGAAACACTGAACCAAAAAAGGCCTAAGTCATTATGAGGAGTGGATAAGAAGTGTTTTACATTCATTATAGTTAGGGACCAACCAAATTCACGGGTAAAAATTCGCAATTTCACGGAAGGTTTAAAAAAAAAAAAAATGATTGACGATGGGTGTTAAAGGTTATGACCTTTTCACTTTTCGACTGGTTAAAGGTTATGACCTATACCACTTTTCGACTGTTCACCTGTATTAAAAAACTAAAAGGAAACAAAATACGACTACAACGCATGTAGCCACAGACTCCGCAATGCCACGTGACATTAATGAAATAATTTACAGTTTTTCGTGGCCAAAACTTGGCCGACCAACGTGGTTGCTGACATAATCTGTCGCTGCGGTGCATTGTCGTTTGTGTACTGGCTGACACTTCTCTCCGCGTCAACGCTGTTCGTTGGTACAGAAAGGTAGCGTAATGCTAGCCGGCTCAGTAGAGGACACCTACTGCTGTGCGAACGCCAGAATCCTGTTATACTATTATCCGGCGGAACTTCTTTTGCTGCTGTTTTGTAGGCTGCAAACTCGGCTAAGACGCTACATCTGCTCCTGGTATACTCTTTATCAGTTCCTCACATGGCAAAAACTAAATTTTCTATGTTTTCCGTTATTCCGGACACGGAAATGAGATAGAAAAAAAGGCAAAACGAAACTTGAACAAATAAATAAAGAAGTAAATGAATTGTCCTATGTACGTTCAGCAAAACGTGCAAAGAAAATGAATTTAAATGAAACAATAAGCATAAAAAGTTATCATGGTACTTCTGAACTCCCCCTTCAATAAAAATTAACACCATTTCATGCTTGTTGGGTGTTTTCACGGAAAGTGGCCGATTTCACGGAAAATGTCACGGCCGTGAAATCGTGAATTTGGTTGGTCCCTACACTCAAAAAAATTAAATCGGGGTGTTGTTTGATTAAAATAAATAGAATATTTTGAAACAAATTAAACTAATCAGTTTGAAGGATGTACACAGTTATTTTAAGTCAGTCTGGACTAAATCCATACGAAATTAAAGGAACTCAATTCCTTTCTGTCGAAACAACGAAAGGGAATTTATTTGAGTCAACTACTACTACTTTTGCGCATGCTCAGATGACAGGAAACCCACGTGACCTCATCAAACACCGCGGGAGTCAACATTTGAAACTGGTAAGTGCAAGAATCTTTTATATCGTCTTTGTCTGTATTTTGCTGATAGACAGTATAAGTATTTAAATCGGTCAGAATTCAACATAAAGCTGATATTTGACCGATTATTAGAATATCTGAAGCACTCTATAAGTCACATGTCGAGACTTGATGAAACATGGTAAACTGATATAAATGCTTGAATGTATGTGCGTAATTTGTCATTAATGCGGTAGTCGCTTAGATCTAACTGTTGTTGTTAGCGTTATTTTGCGATATGGTTTCAGTGATGATATTAGTTGGCCATCTCATTCGGGGAGCTGTTGCTGCACTGTAAGTGTCTCTGTACGGGTGAAGACGAGAACGCTTCAAATGTTTCACAGGAAAATGCAGATTAGGTAGCAACACTAAACATTACATGGAATTAATAATGTTAAAGATGTTGAACAGCCTTTAGAAAGACTAATTCATGACTCATATTTATATATTTATACATATGTGTGTGTGTGTTTTCACCTACAAGTCTAAAACACCTGCTTAACCTTTCAGCTGAAATTGCAATCTGCAGTGTTTGAAAGGCACAAGGCTGAAATATATTTTTTGATTGAAATGTTATATAATTAAATATTATATAATATTATATATAATGAAATATTATATATTTTTTTGAATGATAATAGTTTTGATTGTGTGGTTCACAGTTTTGACAGCAGTGTGTTAGCATTTGAACAAAGTGCTATAAATCCACAATGTTGTGCAGGTTGTGGTTAAAGTCATGGGATAAGTGTGTAGAGTTTTGAAAACTGTGTACTAGCAATGCAAATTAGCTAGAGTTTGGTCCACATGAACTGCTGCTGTGCAGACTGTAGTTAGAGTTTTGCACATGTGACTACAGATCTGTCCATTACTGCTTAGCAATCGTAAAAAAAACTGTAAAGCACTGTTCTCACCACTTGAACACAACAACTCAAAACTGATCACACTTGTGTCTAATGATGTGAGGGAACATATACGGTTAGCCAGTTCAGAGACAATGGATAGAAATCTGAAAGGAAGAGTTTGTGTGAGAGGAGGTGGAGGTGGTCAGTGTGGTCAGCAAAGACAAAAAACAGTAATATCTGATGAAATCAGAGCTACTGTGATTGACCATGTTCTTGTCCATAGTATGAGCACGAGGGAGGCTGGACAAAGAGTACAACCAAACATCAGTAGATTCACTGTGTCCACCATAATCCCAAGATTTTAGACATTATAGTACAGTATGTAAATGTATACAGCAATTACTGTATGACATACTATATATATATATATATATATATATATATATTGAAATATTCAGAAATCCATTGCCGCTTGAATATATATTATTTTATTTTTCCTATTTATACCTATATCCTTTTCTTTTTCTTATTTTTCATATGCTTCTTTGTCTTATTTTTCATATGTTATTTTCCTTTCTGATTTGGATGATTTGTAAAGAGTGATTTATAATCAAGTTAGGGATTTTTATTTAGTTAAAAACTTTCTTTACTTTTCTGTAGTTTTCCATTGAGTAAGGATGAATATTGTCAGCACTTCTCAACAGATAGAACATGTTATCAGAAGGTTTTGGTTGAGAGTTGAAGCCTGAGCCGAGTTCAGCCTTGGAGAAGCTGTATATGTGTGTGTGTGTTAATATGGTCTGTATTGGTGAGGTGATTAGCTGGCACCATAAAACGTGTTGTTCTCGACAAGCCACGTCACGAACCCGTCAACCATGTGATCAACGAAGATATGCTTCAGACTGTCTGCTCTTGTGTGGAAAATTACTAGTTTTGTTTATCTGTCTTTCTTTCTTTCTTAGCCAATCAGAATCATTTAAACGTCATCATTGACGTAGTTAGCACCCTCTGTTAGAGTATAATTGCTGTAACAATGTTATTGTAATTGGGGCGGCCTACGAACTCCTTGTGAGACCTGAAGCTGGCTTCTGCTGATGAAACTGCAAACTAAACTTCACTAAAATTTCTTCTATTGACTGCACTTCTGACTCCTGGTCTTCATTCAACATATCTGGTCCTCGGGTCTTAACTGTAAATTCCCCTACAGTTAATGGTGGAGAGTGCGCGGGCAATTCATTCTTCGGTGACATCCCTGGTCGAACAACAAACAAGGTAGAAAGTGTTAGTCTGTCTAAGTGGAAGTGACTGGAAAGGGGATCGGGATAGCATCACTCAGACGTGAGTGTTGAAAAATTACGACAGCCATATAATATGTAATAAATATCATATGGTTCGTGGGTGTAACGAACTCGGGGTGGTGGTGTGTGATGCGGAGACAGGCAAGGTGACGAGGCAAGGCAGGATACAACACAAGAGCTAATTTAATGATAAACAAACAAAACACTTTAAATATAAACAAAAGAAGCACATTTGTGCAAAAAACTAAACTGAAACAAGAACCACGGCAAGAACAGGCAACATCCACACACAACTACCATACTTTGTTAACAACTGACAAACACAAGGGGAATGCAAGAGTGATATATACACAAGGGGAAACAGCAACACCTGGGAGACTAACGAGGAAGTGATTACAAGACAGGTGCAGGGAGTGAAACAATGACCCAATAGACAAGAAGTGAAACAATGACAAGACTGACAGAAAGTGACAAGGAAGACCCAGACAGAAACAGGGACACGTGTTACATAACGCCCCCCTTCCGGTAGGCGCGTCCTCGCGCCGTCAAAGTAACAACTGCGGAGGGTGGGCGGGGGACCAGGAGGGGGACAGAACAAGACATGAAACCCGAGGGAACCCAAAGGAGAACAAGAACCAAGGAAAAACTATGTGAAAAAGATAAACAAAAAATAAACAGACCTCAAAACATAATGGAAAATAACTCAAAACAGTCCTTACTGAAAAAATAAGTCAAAACACAGTCCTGACACATGGGGAAAAAATAAAAATAAAATACAGAGTCCAGGGGGAGGAAAAGGTGGGATGAGCCAGGCGGGCTCGGGCAAGGCCGGCGGGTCAGGCGGCGCCGGCGGGGTGAGCCAGGCGGGCTCGGGCAAGGCCGGCGGGTCAGGCGGCGCCGGCGGGGTGAGCCAGGCGGGCTCGGGCAAGGCCGGCGGGTCAGGCGGCGCCGGCGGGGTGAGCCAGGCGGGCTCGGGCAAGGCCGGCGGGTCAGACGGCGCCGGCGGGGTAAGCCAGGCAAGATCGGGCAAGGCTAGAGTCACTGGGGGCGCCGGCAGGGCGAGAGTCACTGGGGGCGCCGGCAGGGCGAGAGTCACTGGGGGCGCCGGCAGGGCGAGAGTCACTGGGGGCGCCGGCAGGGCGAGAGTCACTGGGGGCGCCGGCAGGGCGAGAGTCACTGGGGGCGCCGGCAGGGCGAGAGTCACTGGGGCGGCGGCCTCCGGGCCGGTAACGGGCTCTGGGACGTTGGCGAAGGCCAGCGGCGGCTCTGGGTTGTCCCGGATGTCCAGCGGCGGGTCGAGCCACAGTTCAGGCAGCTCTGGCGGCTCGGGCCACAGTTCAGGCAGCTCGGGCCACAGTTCAGGCGGGTCGGGCCACAGTTCAGGCAGCTCTGGCCACAGTTCAGGCGGGTCGGGCCACAGTTCAGGCAGCTCTGGCGGGTCGGGCCACAGTTCAGGCAGCTCTGGCGGGTCGGGCCACAGTTCAGGCAGCTCTGGCGGGTCGGGCCACAGTTCAGGCAGCTCTGGCGGGTCGGGCCACAGTTCAGGCAGCTCTGGCGGGTCGGGCCACAGTTCAGGCAGCTCTGGCGGGTCGGGCCACAGTTCAGGCAGCTCTGGCGGGTCGGGCCACAGTTCAGGCAGCTCTGGCGGGTCGGGCCACAGTTCAGGCAGCTCTGGCGGGTCGGGCCACAGTTCAGGCAGCTCTGGCGGGTCGGGCCACAGTTCAGGCAGCTTCCAGGCACCTGTGTGGCCGGACTACATCCCTGTCCAGTCCTCCCTCGAAGCACAGGTTGAGGGCGAAATCGCCCCAACCCACCCAATGCGAAGCATCTATAAACTCCGCCACGTAGTCCACTAGAGGCCGGCCGCCTTGCCGGAGATTGAGAAGGCTCAGCTCAGCAGGGCTAGCGAAGTCCATGATGTCCATATAACGTCTTTATTAGGTGACGAACCTGGTCAGTTGTTCTGTAACGAACTCGGGGTGGTGGTGTGTGATGCGGAGACAGGCAAGGTGACGAGGCAAGGCAGGATACAACACAAGAGCTAATTTAATGATAAACAAACAAAACACTTTAAATATAAACAAAAGAAGCACATTTGTGCAAAAAACTAAACTGAAACAAGAACCACGGCAAGAACAGGCAACATCCACACACAACTACCATACTTTGTTAACAACTGACAAACACAAGGGGAATGCAAGAGTGATATATACACAAGGGGAAACAGCAACACCTGGGAGACTAACGAGGAAGTGATTACAAGACAGGTGCAGGGAGTGAAACAATGACCCAATAGACAAGAAGTGAAACAATGACAAGACTGACAGAAAGTGACAAGGAAGACCCAGACAGAAACAGGGACACGTGTTACAGTGGGACTGTTAAAAATAACAGGGACGTCACAGAGGGTAATAGTCGCTGGAATCCGTATACTGGTTGAAGTCTCTTCTTCCAGGTAGGCGGAAGGCATCGCAAAAGGGACGCACTCGTGGGACAGGGGAAGTCCCACAAAGGAGTGTAAGACACTGGATAGGAACGCTGGTTAGAATCCAGAAGAATCTCACAAGGAGATTCCAGGTTCCACAGGTCCGTGTCACTGTGAACCTGACTTGATCACTTCCATTTCAGATAGGGGTACCCCGAATTTAGTGAATCAGGCAGTTAGGGACTAAAGCATTAGTTAGTTATAAAATAATAATATGAAATAAATATAGGGCTAACTTGTTTGCCAGGGATGCATCTGGAACGATTCCTGCAAAAGTAAATTTTATGAGAAAATTTTGTGACCCGAATTGGTTTGGATCAGGATATGTGACTTGGTGTTTTGTAGTATACTTTGTAGTTTCATCACGCAGAAGCCACAGCTGTGTTATTCAAAGATCGCCGCCTCCATCTCTTCCTACCATGACTTCAGGTGAGTATTAACTTTGACTAAAATATGGCTAACAATAACTGAGTAGTCTGATTATTACTGATTAGTTAAGTAAGCAGAAGAGAAAATGCTGTAAACAGCGCTGCTTCTCAAAGGAATTTTCAGAGCTCAGTAGGAAAATGTCTGCTAGAAGTCTGTGTTTTTAATTCTGATTGTAAAAACAAGGTTGGAAGACATGATAAAATAATGAAACAGAAGAGATTTAATGCTGTAAACAGCTCCGCTTCTCAAAGTGAAAATGGTCAGTCTGTGTTTTTAATTCTGAGTGTAAAAACAAGGTTGGAAGTCATGATAATATAACGAAACAGAGAAGAGATCAAATGCTGTAAACAGCTCCGCTTCTCAAAGTAAATTTGGTCAGTCTGTGTTTTTAATTCTGAATGTAAAAATAAGGTTGGAAGTCATGATAAAATAACGAAACGGAGAAGAGAAGATATTAAAGGCTGTACACAGCTTTGCTTTTCAAAAGCAAAATTTCAGAGCTCAGTAAGAAAATGCTCCTAGTTTTAATTTGATTGGAAAGTTGTGAGCAAAGAAAGAGCCTGAACGATATGAATGTCTGCTAGATGTGATAAAGTGACATATTTCTGGTGTTTAGATTTGAAAAGAAGATCAGTGTCTGATATACCGACATTTACGTTTTCGTCTGGAAAAGAACAAAAATAAGATTAAAGTCTTAAGGAATTCTTTTGAATGGATAAGGATAAATTGCGTCAAATTACAGACAATGACTCCAAAAGATGGGAGTTTCAGTAATATGTAATTCGCAAAAAGACCACTATAAAAATTATAATTCTTTGAAAACGTATTTTTGGGCAAAGATTTCTGAAACAGGCCAGAGTCAAAATAAAGTAGATAAATGTTGAAAGTTTACAAAAATGCAGTGTTCCAGTCCTTGAATCCAGTCCAGAGTTTTCTCTCTCTCATTCAAAGTCAACTAAATGCTGTTATCTCAGTATGTGTCATCAGTGATAAACAATTTACAGGAAGTGTTCCAGTGAAAATCATAGACACAGAGACGTTAAAGGAAATCATGTTACAGGCAGTTCAAAACTTTTAAAAGGTCCACATTTATGATTGTGCACATTAAATTTGTTGTTAAAAGTTTCAACAAATGCCTTTAAAGAGGAGTTTTAAAATAAATTTAAATAAGTTAAATAAAAATTAAGACCTGATTATAAAAGGGAGATTAAATTGTTTGATTAAATTGTTATGACCAGTAATTTTTGTTTTGTCTCATCTTAGTCTCCACCATGGTACAAGGCTGATGGAGTAGACAATGGTGATAGCGATGCTGAGATTAAACACAGATAATAAGCTATGCTGCTGTTTTGAATATGTTAATAGCTTTTACTGATAACATACTGCTGTTATTAACCGGTCTCGCTATTTTGAACACTATCAGGCAGTCGAAATAACTCTGGTGGTTCTTGAATGCACCTTCCCTAAGTTCCAGAGAATATCTGAACCTGAAGAAAACTCGAAGATCCGCAAAGGGAATGAAAGGGTTAATACAGTTGAGCACGAGGGCGAATGCCAAAGACGGGTAAGATCCCCTAATGGCCACGTAGAGGGACAACCTAAGGCAGGCTTTCGCCGCCGCTCCTGGGCATCTACCCAAAAACAGGGGAAGGGAGATGTTTTCTGTGACAACTGGATGAGAGTTGAGAGGATGTCTGTGGTTGGCTAGCAGCATCCTTCAGAGGGGGGACCTGTTAAATTGCAGAAGTCTGCCCCAAAACTGAGTTCCTCCATACCAGATCACTGCAACCGCATTCCTTGACAAGTGTCCCCAACTTGTAGAAGATGCCAGGGAGAGACCCTGAAGAGGTTGTTTAAAAAGAGATAATGGGAATGTGCTTTCAAGAGCTGGCTGAGAACATGATGTGATTGACCTTTAGTTGTTGTGGAGACCATAACAAAACTTTATAACATCAAGAACATTATTTTTTTTTGTTGGCTTATGGGAAAGAACTGAAAATTAATAGTGAAACTGAACTAATATGTCTCTTTCATACTTTTCACTCCTGCAGGTCGTTAGACATGGTGGTGACTAAAGATGAAGAGTGTTTTTACAGATTAAAGATGGTCTGGATAACAAAGGTTAAGTGAATTTTTAACAAACTAAACTTAGTAATGCTCCTAGCATACTTTATTTGAGATTATCAAAATGGGTCTAATTGAGAGTTAAATATTTATATTTAAAAAAATTGTGAATGTTATGGTTTCTAAATGGCAAATAATTTACTATTGCATTCTCTCAAAAAGTTACAGTCTTAGACTGCTGAGGAAAACTGTTGGCTGAGAGAGAGATTGTGAGTGGAGGCTGGGTATGGCACTCTGTTATCAAACTGATAAAGGAACTAAAACAACCTAGCAAACTTTTCTAAAAACAATTATAAACAGACATTATTTTAAACTGAATAAGTTAAACCTAGAGAAGATTTTAAAGCTTAAATCTTTGTAGAATACATACCAGAAGTAAACCTTGAATATGAGCGATTTGTATTCATGTCTGAGTGTGTGTGAGTTTTGTATGTCCACATAGTGCACATGTTGTCATTAACCTCTGGAATGAGTGTTTGATCATTACAGATGGGTTAAGTGAAATGACATCTATACAGAAGCCGAGAATTCTGATTGAATTTGATGAAAAGACGACACCATACATGGGACAAGCTTTAATTGGACTGAATATCCAGCTCTGTCTGCTAGTGGTAAATATGACTACTTTTGTCATTTATGATGGTAATTTCAAGTTATTCTCTGGATTAGTTTAAACAATTGTGTAAGTTGAAATTGTGAAGCTGAAGATTGCCGTCCATTATGGGGTTTAAAACCCTTGTCTAAATTCAACTGAGGGTCTAAATTTAAATACTATCAAATATGGGTGATCCGAGTGTTATAGACTTGACGTTATAAGACTTGACGGCAGAGATAGTGTGACACATTGGCTAAAGTCACCCTCCAAATTATCCAGAGAGCACCCTCACATTTATGAAGGCTGGTGGGCGTTCAAAGGAGTTTATAAAAAGTTTGTATTGATTTTCATCCATTAAGAGGATGCATGACATTAGATCAGCCATTCATACAAAAGGGTTAATGAAACAGCAGCTATGAGACTGTCTGTGTGACTTAGGGATTAAAGCACAAGTAATATTTTCAAAGATAAACTCAAGGGCAGAACATTTACTTACTGAGTAATTAGAAGGTTTGAAACTCAGTTAATAATATTGAATTCGTCTAAATCTGTTATCTGCCCTAATATATAGACCTCCAAACAGGAATGGGGATTTTATACATGAGTTTTCTGAACTTTTATTGGTTATGGTCCCTTCTTTTGACAATATTTTTTAATTTTGAGAGACTTCAACATACATGTTTGTGGTCCTTTAAAGGCCTTGGTGAAAGATTTTGTACCTTGATTAGAGCCTTTTGATTTTTTACAGTATGTTGCTCCATTACCAGAGCCTGCTCGGAGTCCACCACCGTGGGTAAAACCCCATTGAACCTGGGCGGGCGAGACCCGAATTGGATCGAATACCCTTTCTTTATAATTCGCAGGACCCACTGAGAAACTTCTGTTAGACATGTCCAAGCCGGCAGAAATTCTACTAGGGGAACCACCCTCTCGAGGCTGGCCTCTGGTATCTGTGTAGCACACACGCCAGGGCCCGGTTTTCTGGGGAACGCCTGAAGTGAATGCTCTAGGACCCTCCTTGGAGGAGGCGATCTCCTCAGTGCAGCCGGTGTAACGGGCGGCAACTGAGGAGGGACGCCTCCAAGAGGCCTGACGCATCTGGCCTGTTCGAGGTAGCCTTCTTGGCGAGGATGACGGTCCTCAGATCTGTCCTCCTGCCAGAAGGCTGAGGCTGGGAGCGCCTGCCCGACCCCCGGTTTTCTGGGGAGGTTGGCGGGTTGAGACGCTTTGCCTTTGAGCGGCCCGCTGGGCGTATGAGGAGGCCTGGGGTTGTGGCTGGCTCACAGCCCCAGGTTGAGGGCGACGAGGCAAGACTACGTTGAACGCCACCTGTTGCTCCTGGAACTTCTCGACAACCGTTTTTACTGAATCGCCGAAAAGCCCAGAAGGCGACAGAGGGGCGTCCAACATAAAAAATTTCTCTTTGTCCTTCAAAGAAGTAAAATTTAACCATAGGTGCGACGTAGGTTTAAGCATAGGTTTAAGCGACGACACCGATTGCGGAGAAAGTATCCGCAAGTATCCTCCACTTTCGGTATCGCGCCATAACCATAATTACACACACCAACCAGAGTGGCATACATATTGTTCTGAGGGGTAAACACTCTGGAGGTGGCTGGCCTATTCCATGATCTAGACACCTCAGTGTGAAGATCCGGGAAAAAAGGCGGGGGGGAGGGACCCGCACTGGCAGATATCGTTCATCTAATTTACTTTTTCTAGGACGAACAACAGTACTTTCTGCTGGCCACTCGATGTTTAAAGTGGCAACAGCGCGAGTCACTACCTCAAGAAATTCCTCATACGCTGGAGAGGAGGTTGGCGAATCCTCGCTCTCCATGTCGACACTGCCAATGTCCATCTCCTCAGAGCTAGACAATTGGAGTGCCGGTGCTTCAGCTTGGTCGGAAGTAACCGCCCTTGAGCGTGCTTCCGAAACCTTGCATGAAACACTGGATATATCCGCCGGGTATATATAGAAATAGGAGGTCCCTGTTTTTTAAACTAGATAGGGAATTCACTCTCAAAATAGCCAGCTCAACACACACACACACACTCTCTGACACTGTGCTTGCGAAGACAACAAAAGCTGCCGCTTCCAGGTTACCGGCGCTCTTTTATGACCTGGTTCGTGACGTCACCGACCTGCGACCATCACTCACGCACGCGACGGAAGTTTACATATTGTGCTTCGCGAGACAGCGCGTGAGTATTTCCCCAAAGCGCTCGACGCAGCGCGAGTTCCCTTGAAAGGGAACTTGTTGTTCTCGACAAGCCACGTCACGAACCCTTCAACCATGTGAGCAACGAAAATATGGTTCAGACTGTCTGCTCTTGGGTGGAAAATTACTAGTTTTGTTTATCTTTCTTTCTTAGCCAATCAGAATCATTTAACCATCATCATTGACATAGTTAGTACCCTCTGTTAGAGTATAATTGCTGTAACAATGTTATTGTATGTGGGGTGCCCTACGGACTCCTTGTGAGACCTGAAGCTTCTGCTGATGAAACTGCAAACTAAACTTCACAAAAATTTCTTCTATTGACTGCACTTCTGACTCCTTGTCTTCATTCAACATATCTGGTCCTCGGGTCTTAACTGTAATTCCCCTACAGTTAATGGTGGAGAGTGTGTGGGCAATTCATTCTTTGATGACATCCCTGGTCGAACAACAAACAAGGTAGAAAGTGTTAGGGCTGTCTGAGAGGAAGAGACTGGACAGGGGACGCTGGGTAGATTCCAGGGGGTACAAATAATTATGCCAGCCATATGATTTTAAAGATCATATGGTTTTTGATGGTGTAATTGTCGCTGGTATCCGTAACACTGGTTCGATTCCAGGTAAGCGGAAGGCATCGCATGAATGCACTTCAAGGGGAAAGGGGAGGTCACTGACAGGAGTGTAGGACACTGGAGAAGAACACGGGTTAGATTCCCGGTTCCATTCGGTTCAGTGGCACCATGAACCTGACTTCATCTCTTCTACTTCAGATAGGGGTACCCCGAATTTAGTGAATCAGGCAGTTAGGGACTAAAGCATTAGTTAGTTATAAAATAATAATATGAAATTAATATAGGGCTAAATTGTTTGCGAGGGATGAATCTGGAACGATTCCTGCAAAAGTAAATTTTACGAGAAAACTTTGTGACCCGAATTGGTTTGGATCAGGATATGTGACTTGGTGTTTTTGTGGTATACTTTGTAGTTTCATCACGCAGAAGCCACAGCTGTGTTATTCAAAGTTCTCCATCTCTTCCTACCATGACTTCAGGTGAGTATTAACTTTGACTAAAATATGGCTAACAATAACTGAGTAGTCTGATTATTACAGATTAGTTAAGTAAGCAGAAGAGAAATTGCAAAAAATTTAATTGATTTAAAAACAACTAAGAACGGATATAACACAAATTAACAAATATAAAGCTTGGGTTACTGAATATACAATCCCTTTCCTCAAAAGCACTTATTGTAAATGATATGATTACAGATCATAAACTAGATGTGCTGTGTTTGACAGAAACCTGGCTAAAACCAGATGATTACATTACTTTAAATGAGTCCACCCCTCAAGATTACTGTTATAAACAAGAGCCTCGTCTGAAAGGTAAAGGAGGAGGTGTTGCTGTAATTTATAGTAACACGATCAGTACTGCTCAAAGGTCTAATTTGAAATATAATTCTTTTGAAGTGATGGTCCTTAATGTAAAATTATCTAGTGCAAGTAATAATTCCTGTTTAACTTTTGTGCTGGCTATTCTATACAGGCCACCAGGGCACCACACAGACTTTATCAAAGAATTTGCTTATTTTCTCTCAGACTTAGTAATGTCTGCAGATAAAGTCATAATTGTTGGTGATTTTAATATTGTAGGGGACTTACAGTTAAGACCCGAGGACCAGATATGTTGAATGAAGACCAGGAGTCAGAAGTGCAGTCAATAGAAGAAATTTTAGTGAAGTTTAGTTTGCAGTTTCATCAGCAGAAGCTTCAGGTCTCACAAGGAGTTTGTAGGCCGCCCCCCAAATACAATAACATTGTTACAGCAATTATACTCTAACAGAGGGTGCTAACTACGTCAATGATGACGGTTACATGATTCTGATTGGCTAAGAAAGAAAGAAAGAAAGAAAGAAAGAAAGAAAGAAAGAAAGAAAGAAAGAAAAACAAAACTAGTAATTTTCCACACAAGAGCAGACAGTCTGAAGCATATCTTCGTTGATCACATGGTTGACGGGTTTGTGACGTGGCTTGTCGAAAACAACAAGTTTTATGGTGCCAGCTAATCACCTCACCAATACAGACCATATTAACACACACACACATACAGCTTCTCCAAGGCTGAACTCGGCTCAGGCTCCAACTCTCAACAGAAACAGTACCCAAAACATTCTGATAACATTCTCTATCTGTTGAGAAGTGCTGACAATATTAATCCTTACACTATGGAAAACTACAGAAAAGTAAAGAAAGGTTTTTAACTAATAAAAAGCCTAACTTGATTATAAATCACTCTTTACAACTCATTCAAATAAGAAAAAGAAAAAAGAACATATGAAAAATAAGACAAAGAAAAGAATATAGGTATAAATAGGAAAAATAAAATAATATATATATATATATAATGTAAATAGAAGAGACAAGAGATTTTGATTATCTGCCTTCAATATCCATGTAGATAATGAAAAAGACGCATTGGAATTGGCATTTAGAGACATCTTAAACTCTATTGGAGTTACACAACATGTATCAGGACCCAATCATTCTCGTAATCATACATTAGATCTAATATTGTCACATGGGATCAATGTTGATATTGTTCAAATTCTGCAGCAGAGCGATGATATCTCAGATCATTACTTAGTTGCGTGTAGATTACCATTACCCAAAGTCAAAAAACTCCCTGTTATAAATATAGTAGAACTATCACTCCTAACACAAAAGATAGCTTTATAAATAATCTTCCTGATCAGTTTCATCTACTTAACATCCCAGATAGCCTAGAAGAACCTGATGTTGCAACAGAAACTATTGACTCTCTCTTTTCCAGCACTTTAGACACTGTTGCTCCGTTGCGCTTAAAGAAGATTAAAGAAAATAGTCCAACACCGTGGTACAACGAACACACAAGGGGCCCTCAAGAGAGCAGCCAGAAAAATGGAGCGGAGCTGGAAAAAAAGTAAGCTAGAGGTTTTTCGCATTTCATGGAAAGACAGCTCTATTGCATTCAGAAAGGTCTTAAAATCAGCTAGATCTGATTACTTTTCTACCCTCTTAGAAGAAAACAAATTCAACCATAAGTATTTATTTGATAGAGTGACTAAATTAACAAGAAATAAAGCCTCAACCCCAGATGCTTTAAAACAGCACAGCAGTAATGACTTCATGGACTTCTTTACTTGCAAAATTCCTAATATTAGAGAGAAAATTATAACCATGCAGCCGTCTACTACAATATCACAAAATACAGTAAATTTTTGTGTCCCTGAAGAAATATTCCACTCCTTCATTGCTATTGGGGAGGAAGAATTGTCTAAACTCGTTAAATCATCAAAATCAACAACATGTATGCTAGACCCAACACCAACTAAGCTACTGAAAGATATGCTTCCAGAAATCATAGATCCTCTTCTTAATATTGTTAATTCATCTTTGTCATTAGGATACGTACCAAAAACCTTTAAACTAGCCTTAATTAAACCGCTTATTAAAAAAACACAACTTGATCCTACAGAATTAGTTAATTACAAGCCGATATCAAATTTACCTTTTTTGTCAAAAATTCTAGAAAAGGCAATATCTTCACAACTATGTTCCTTTCTAGAAAGAAACAGCATCTACAAGGATTTCCAGTCAGGATTTAGACCATATCATAGTACTGAGACTGCTCTCATTAGAGTTACAAATGATTTGCTTTTATCATCCGATCGTGGTTGTGTCTCTCTGTTAGTGTTACTGGACCTTAGTGCTGCATTTGATACAATCGACCACAAAATCCTTCTAGATAGAGTTGAAAACTATGTTGGCATTAGTGGAGTTGCATTAGCTTGGTTCAAATTGTACTTATCTGACTGTCATCAGTTTGTAGCAGTAAATGAGGAGATGTCATATCGATCACGGGTTCAGTATGGAGTTCCTCAAGGTTCAGTATTAGGACCATTGCTTTTCACCCTGTACATGTGTCCTTTGGGTACAATTATTAGGAAGCATGGCATTAGCTTTCAACCATCACGCTGATGATACTCAGCTTTATATTTCTTCTCATCCTGATGAAACGTACCAATTCACTAAATTAACAGAATGCATAACTGATACAAAAAATTGGATGACTAATATCTTTCTACTGCTTAATTTTGAAAAAACAGAGATTCTAATTATTAAACCAAACAGTTCCGCACGTAATAATCTAGACTACTGCCTAATACTCGATGGCTGTTCTGTCAGTTAGAAACCTGGGTGTGCTCTTTGATAACAATCTTTCATTTGAAAGCCACGTTTCTTGCATCTGTAAAACGGCATTCTTCTATCTTAAAAATATATCTAAATGGCGACATGCTCTCAAAGACAAATGCGGAAAAGTTAGTTCATGCGTTCATGAGTTCAAGGCTAGATTATTGTAATGCTCTACTAGGTGGTTGCACTGCACGCTTAATAATCAAATTCCAGCTGGTCTAAAATGCAGCATCTCGAGTTCTTACTAGAACCAGGAAGTATGAGCATATTAGCCCAGTTCTGTCAAACCTGCACTGGCTTCCTATTAATCACGGAATACATTTTAAAATCTTGCTAATTACTTACAAAGCATTAAATGGTTTAGCTCCACAGTACTTGAGCGATCTCTTAACACATTATAGTCCTTCACGTCTATTGCGATCCCAAAATACTGACCAGCTTATAATACCTAGAATATCAAAGTCAACTGCTGGCGGTCAATCTTTTTCCTATTTGGCTCCTAAACTCTGGAACAGTCTTCCTAATACAGTTCGGGAAGCAGACACACTCTGTCAGTTTAAATCTAGACTAAAAACACATCTCTTCAACCTGGCATACACATAACACATTATACATACATTTTTAATCCAAATCATGTAAAATGATTGTTAGGCTGCATAATTTAGGTCAGCCGGAACCGGGAACATTCCCATAACATCTGATGTACTCGATACATCAGAAGAAGAATGGCATCTACGCTGATTTTGTTCTCTGTTTATTCCGAGGTTACCGTGGTCAGCCGGATCCGGGCCGTATCCAGATCAGATGAAGGACCTGCACCTGGACACGAGCACAGCACTGCCCTGAAGTGTCTGCTGAGACCGTGACTCTACTAAACCCTCCCCTGTGACGATCATGAACCCATCTCCAATCGGACCAAATTAAACTTAACATTAGACTTGAATTATCAATATAATAATCAATCAATCAAATCAATCAATAATCAAAACTTAACACTTAATATTCATCGATTGTATTAATCCGTCTGCTCTTTTAAAGCTGCCGTTCAGCCAAACAAACTTTGTTTATAAAGTTTTCATGTGACCACTGTAAAGTTGCTTTGAAACAATCTGTATTGTAAAAAGTGCTATATAAGTAAAGGTGACTTGACTTGACTTGACTTAATATTCATCAATTGTATTAATTCGCCTGCTCTTTTAAGGCTTGGACTGGACATTTTCGTATGGACTGATGACAAAGTCAAACTACTACTTAGAGTCACACTCGACTATGTTGGAAATATTCTTTCCCCCCAGTCCGTTGATTTGCCAAGCCAAAGAAAGACGCTACTCGTAAATAAATGAAATCAATTTAATAGAGAATCAAAAGAGCTCTGAGCTCAGGATTACTGGACCACAATGCCAAAAGCTGACATCTGGGCAGTCCAGAATGTCTTACAAGCATATGCAAACAGTTTATATATTCAGTTTATATATTCTTATATTCTTTCAGTTCCTCCCTTGAGTCCACCTCTCCATACAGTGACTGTTGTCAGGTAGATTTCTTCATTGTTTACATCATAGCAGTCAGCAATCTGCACACAAGAATGCAAGAACCCCTTGCCCCATCCCTTTTTTTCTGAATCTTTTCTAACAAACAGACAACGTTAACAGTTACAGCCTTGGACTTTTCACAGAGTGCATTGTCCTTTGTTTTAGTCAGAGAAGGTTTGCTAAAGAATTAAAAACAGTAACTTTATGTTAGAACGGAAAAGAA
Source organism: Rhodeus uyekii (assembly GCA_037043235.1). Lineage (NCBI taxonomy): Eukaryota > Metazoa > Chordata > Actinopteri > Cypriniformes > Acheilognathidae > Rhodeus > Rhodeus uyekii. The sequence goes on from JAWRVZ010000061.1 coordinate 3,242,146, forward strand.
CGTCAATACAATTTGGAACATTTTAAACCATCATTAGAAATAAAAACTACATTTAAAACTATATTTTCCTTCAACTACAAGTCCACTAAGCTCCAAGAAAACGTTGACTGGGAGTCGTGTCACTCTAAATATTGCAATATAACGGATGCGTTTCAGGCACAGTATCCAAGGGAGGTAACCGAGAAGGATTTCCCTCACGATATGGTCTCAAAAGCCAGAGTCACAGCAAAGTTGAAAAATATACACAGCAACTACAGGCATGAGGTTGACACAGGGCGTTGAAGTGGTCAAGGACGGGTAGTACTCATATTTTATCTAAATTATATTTATATAAATCTCTTCTAACAACCCACCTTTTTTCCTTGGCTTCTATCACTGGAAGTTGACATTTTGTCTTTGATTTTAATTTTCAATTTTCTACAATTTTATTTTTATTCATTCTGTACAGCACTTTGGTGTACTTCGGTAGTTTTAAAGTGCTTTATAAATAAAGTTTGTTGTTGTTGTCGTCGCCATTACCGGAGTCAAGTATCAAGATACTACTGTCATTGATGAGTGTAGAACACCATAATACATATCGTATGAGAGAGAGAGAGAGAGAGAGAGAGAGAGAGAGAGAGAGAGAGTAAATGCATAATATTCAAATAGACTTAATTCAAATATATTTAAAGCATAAATATAAATATACTTATTTTAAACATTCTGGTACCTACACACACAAATACAGAAATTGCTTGGTGGGCAATCATACTTTGCGGATTTTCACCTATCGTAAGGGTTCTGGTCCACGTTAACCGCAATAAACGAGGGATCACTGTAATCCTTTATAATGAATTATTATTATCCAAATTCCCTTTTTGTCTGATTCACGTACATATTTGATAACACATGATTAAATGCTCGCATAAATCGCACCTCATTTGACCTCGATTTTGCTACAATACCTTGTCATCAAATTGTGGCTCATTATTTCTTTTTTTTTCTATTTTTGCCAGTGGGAACCAGGACAACACAAACATGGAGGACGGCTGAAGAGACTGTTGTGTGGACTGTTCTTTGTACCTCCTCAATAACATTATATTACTTATACTATTATAATATTGCACTATTTACTTGTCACTCTTGGATGAGGAGAGATTCGAGGCAGGATCTGCTACAGCAGTTATTTTACTTTACAAAGATGACAGCAAGAAGCACTATAGAAACAGGAAACGGAGATCAACACAACCACTCAACGAACATGAACAAACGGGGATGAACAGAAAGTGACGGCTAAATATACACAAAGTAAACAAAGGGAGTTAAATGAAATGCTGGTAATCAGTAACTAAAATGCAAACTAGAGGTGCGTCTCAGTTGTTAGTTTAGCAGTTAGGGAACTGATCAGCGATTGGTCCATTTTAAGAGATGTTTCAAACGCAAAATCCTTCGAGTGCACTGAAACATTCACTCACTAAAACTCCCATAATGCACCGGGAAAACCGAGGAACGTTGAACTCACTTTGTTCCCTTCATGAAAGTTTTGAAGTGCAAACCATGAACATATTATTACTATTAATATCCATACATATACTATTTGCTTTTATTATTAGATATGTCATTACTATATTATACTTGTATTCAGTTGTATTTGTAGGCTATTATTAATAATATTCACTATTACTACCTATAATCTATGAAAAGACACTAAGTAATACAACGAGACTTTTGCGTTTACTCTTATTCTTCAAGAAATTACTTCCAGCCTAACTAATATTTTAATCAACCCTTCATAATAAATATGTAATTAAACATGTTGGTTTTAAGGAAAATTGCTCCCAGGAAAACCCTTTGATTGGATCATCTTTTATCGTCCATCCCTGCTGTCCCTCTCACTCCAGAGCACAATCCAGTCAGAAGAGTCATATGAGGACTTTTATTTTGTTTTATTTACTTCTTTTTAACTAAAAATAAAAATGCATGTCTGGATCTTATTATTGTTGCCCTTATTCTGGCTCCGAATCTGCATTCTTGCTCTGTTGGACTTCATTTTCCACAAGTTGAAATAAATTCTGAATCTGGAGGGAAAATGACAAAACAAAAGAAAGTTATTGAATAAAGCAGTTGTGGAACAAAACATGTAGCATTTCATCACTTTACATCTTTTTTATTTAAAAAAAATTATATCAATAAGAAATACAGATTCATTCAAGATTGCAGAAGCATTTGTGCGTTATTCACCATGTCCATCTGCTTGACAGGGTCCGTTATACTGGCGGCTCTCTCATGAGGACCTGCGAGCCTTTCAAAATAGTTTTGTATCCCAGCCGTCATCCGAGATGTCAGGAGCTGCTCTCTAGTGCGACTGGCGTGACAATTCTCCAGTTCTGCTTTCTGTAGAACACATGAATAGTTTCTAATCTTTTAGACAGAACCGTACAGAAGACAGAGTGACATCAGTGTGTGTGTGTGTGTGTGTGTTTGTGTATGTGTGTATTTACCCATTTTCCTGTTTCAGTGCGCAAGCGCACACGATTTGCTGCTTTCTTATGCAGTTGGTTTTGTGCCTGCTGGATTTTAGCGTTTTGTTCCTTCTTGAATTTGATCATCTCTAGTATTTGTTGGTTTTTCTCTTTCCTCATTACCTCCTGCAGGTCTAGACTTTTCTTCCGGAAAGCCTGCAGTTGCTGAAGACGGTCAGTTTTCTGAAGATGAAATGGCATTAAATAGAGGGAAAAGAGACAGAGAGAAAATGTAACATTACTATAGAGGACTTTAGACATTAAAACAGGGGAATAATGTACAATTTCAAGAAATGCATCTGTTTTGTCTTCAAACATGAACTAAAATAACTCAAGATATTTATACAGATATTTTCTGCCTCATCGTTTAGAAAACTTAAAAAAAAAATCAGATCGAGCCCAAACTTTTATTTCTCATTTTTAAGTCTGGAATAGAATCTGGTTGCAAGCTCAACTCAAATCAAGCAGGAATAAAAGGAATATTGCACAGGATCAGTGAATGAAAGGCAGGACTTCCGTTCCTTCGGCTGATTGGAAAATCTCACTCTTCAGTCAAATGTCTTTCCAGACAAAACAACAGCACTGTACACTAGCTATTAATAAATAAGATCAATACCTTTTCAGACGTCTTTGCTGCTCTCTCCTCCCATTCTTTCTTCTTCACCAGAAGAGCATTATATTCTGCTTCTAGCTGTTTGATTTTTTGATTATTAAATTCAGTCTGTGCTTGTCCAGACGCTGCAGCGTCCAAGTTGAGGTTGATGGCCAAATTTTCCTGGATAGAAAGACGAAAAGGGGATTAGTGATGGTATTAAAGTCTGTTTACACATTATTATCTGTGGAGTTGTTTAAGAACGATGCCTTACTTGTGAAACCTCATCATGTTGCGCCTTGGCTGCCTTTATTTCTTCCTCAAATTGTTCTACCTTTTCCCTTCTCTCTCTTAGACGTTCTTCCATCATATTCAACTCCTGATAACAGCAAACAGAAGACCGAGAGCAAACGCATTACACTCATTTCAACTGAAAAACTCAAATGTGGGTAAAAAGTCAAAGCATCACCTGTTCCTGAGCTTCCACGGCTCTGGCCTTACGCTCAAACTCTTCAACTTCGTCTGAAAACCACATTGCGTTTGTCTTCAGATCTGACAGACTTTTACTAATTTCCATCTTATATCTGAAAATATGAACAATCTCTGAGAACATGCGATTCACTCGGAGGGCTTGACGCTCACTTTTTCACATGTGCTTGAAAGATGAAACATTCAGGAGTGCACTACAAACTTTTGCAGTGCAATGCACATTTTAAAAACGGTTTATAAAGGAATATAAAGAGATATTATAAAGAGGACAGGATATCAGGTTTTTAAATATTTGTGCTCAAAATTATTGATAGTCCTGCTTTAAACTGTATAAATAGGCATGTGATAGTATCAAATGTTCATTTAACTATAATTGCTGAAGGTTTTATCAGAAAAAAGGTACAAAATCCAACTTTGCACCTAAAGAGTGAATATTAGTGCCTGAAAGGTACATATTGGTAGCAAAAGTGTATATTTTAGTACCTAAATGATCCCTGTTACAACCTTTTAAGAGAATCCCGACCCAATGACGGCTTTTTCTGAGACTTATATGGTGTCACGTATTGAATTTGGTTAAAATAAAGTTGTTCTTCTAACAAGTTTAATAATAATATAATATTTACAATTAAAAGAACATTTGAATATACAGTAATACCTCGGTTTACGAGTTTAATTCGTTCCAAGAGCGAGCTCGTAAACCAAAATGCTCGTACACCAAAACAAATTTCCCCATAAGAATGCACTAAAAATCAATTAATTCGTTCCACATGAGCACAAATGCCCATTTTAAATATTTTTTTTTTGGTTTTACCCTATTAATTGCAGTTAAAATTGTAACCATTAAGATCTTATATAAATACTAATTAATAATTGACAATTAAACTCTAGAAATACTTGACAATTTACTGTAATGCAAGTCAGGTTTGAGCAGCCTGCTTGGAGGAGAGAGAGGAGGGAGGAGAGGGGAAAGCAAGGATGAAAGCAAATGAGTGAATTTATTATAATAGTGCAGAAAACAAAGAGTGATAATCCAGAGTTAAAGTCCTGGAACATGGGAGCCGCGAAAGAATGAATTCACGGGAGCCGCAAACGAACGAATTCGCGGGAGCCGCAAACGAACGAATTCGCGGGAGCCGCGAACGAACGAATTCGCGGGAGCCGCGAAAGAACGAATTCGCGGGAGCCGCAAGAGAACGAATTTGCGGGAGCCGCGAGAGAACTAGGGGAGCGCGGGGCACAAAGTAACGCGGGGTAAATAGTAAAAGCGATTTTTTTTAGATAGTTGCAGGGGCATAAATGTGACGTGCTAAAGGGCTTTTCATCACACTGTTTGCACACGTCTAATGGCCATTTTTCGAGAAATTTCATAGAAGTTTGGATGAGAACCACAGGAAAAACTCTTTTGGCAGCATGTAAATATTTTTTGTTATAGTAGTTGTTTTTCGATTTTCAAAGAATGTGTGAAAGATTGTTAGTCTAATCTTATATTGTTATGATTACCATCTTCTTGGCTAAAAGATGGTACCATTTTGAAAGACGTGAAAAACACATAGTGGCTGCTATCCGGTCCTGAAGTAAACAAGACAGCGCGGGGTTAGTTGTAACACTAAGCGGCATTGAACAAGTTGCATCAATAATCATATATTTTACATTGTATTAACCTATTAAAACGTTTTTTCATGTCATTACATTGTTCAAAACACAACAAATGTAAAAAATAAAGGAAAAAAGTTATGCTTATGATCATCAAGACGCAACTTTTTTAAACAAATAAAAATACGTGAATGAACTTGCATTGGATAACATGGTGTTACAACTAACCCGCTGTCTGTTAAAACGAGCCCCGCTCACGGGGTAAGAAATCACATTTTACTCCTTGCGCTTTTGCCAATACTGCAGAGAAACGGCAGGTCCGACGAACATGAAAACAGTGCTCATTTGTAGGAGAGGCTTATATGTTGTTTGTATAAAAATATGATTTGTCTAACCCTATGTCACAGAGACGGACTCCGTGATTCCCTCCTCGGGCCACCGGAGGGAGCCATCGCCTGAGTAGCCTACTGACACACCTCACACACTACATTTCCCAACAACCATCACACCGGACTAATCACACACATTCACAGCTGAATTCCATCAGGACTGCTTGCTTCTCCACCTGTTACCTATTCGCAGAGACTATTTAAACCCGGTCACCCCACAGCTCAGAGCGACGTCTTGTTGTACCCCGGTTGACATTTCTGAGCGTTATTTCAGCTGACTGTTTACCTGTTGCCATCACTGCTGTTTACCTGTTTCTGAACCTGTCTGCCTGCCTATTGACCTCTGCCTGGATTCTCTACCTGTGATCGTTATCTGCCTGTCCTGCCCTGTTTGCCTGTGACTAGGGATGTGGAAATGAGGCTTCATGAAGCACTGAGGCTTCACCCTGACTGTTTCGGGAAAAGATTCGAGGCTTCACGAGTGTCATGAACAGCGCCATCTGGTGCTTATTTAAAATAAAGCAGGCAGAAGCCTGTGAAAGAAGCTCTGTCAGATGAAGCAATCACAACACACTCCATCGTTTCAATGCTATGTACAAATAAAAGCTGTATATGTTTGTGTTTAATGTATCCATAAAAACAATAATAATTTACCCATAAAGTGTGACAAAAAAATATAATATGAATTTATATGATTCAATAAGATGTAGGCTTACTCTCTCTCTCTCTTTCTCTCTCTCTCTCTCACACACACACACACAATAAGGACATTCTGTGATAGGATCATTATGAGCGTGTGTTCGCGTGAGAGATCTATCTCTCAATTATGATCGCAGTACATCCACGATATCATCCTAAAGCAGAAGGATGTTATCAATAATGTAAATCCTTCCAAGTGCATGACGATTATATCGAAGTTATGTTCGAATATAAATTATGAGATGAAGAGGCTTCTGTTGTTGTGGATAAAGGAGAAGCAGATTTCCCATGACAGGTATTTCGTTAAAATGTCTGCGTCAAGTGAAAGTGAAAGTGGGGGTAGTCAGGGGAAAAAGGTAAGAAAAGTGATCAAACGAATACAAATCGAAAAAAAAATCAAAACAATAATATACAATAGAAAAGTTTAAAAAGAAATACGTAAACTAAGTTATGTTAATTTAAGTTATGTAGTGTTCGTGCAAGGTACGATACAGAATCAAGTGTCTCCATACACCCCCCCCCCCCCCCCCCCCCCCCCCTCCTTCTCCGCACATGCCGCTGTCTGTAAAAACTTATAATTAAAGCCACATTTTACTTGATATCACACATGTATCACACTGTATACATGTACTATAATTGTGTGTGTGTCTATACCAATAAGAACTCTCTTGACTCTCCTCACAAAACCATCAAACAGACTGAGTCAACAAGGACTCGTTAAGGAAGATCTGGGGGTTTGAAGCTTCTGACACGCAAAGTGAAACGCGCACGTAATTGGACAGAAAGTGAGGCTTCATTTGTCATCGATCACGTGACTCGGCGAAACCAATACACACCCCGATACAGCGCTTCATTTCAAATTGTGTCACATGAGCGATACGCGCATCGAAGCTTCAGTGTCATACGTAACATCACTACCTGTGACACCGTCTCTGATTCAGTCTGCCCTTGTGTTTCTGTTTGCTCCCGTCTGACCCAGCCTGTACGACCACCCTTGCTCTTTAATAAAGTACGCATATGGATCCCAGCCTGAGTGACGCTTCATTACACCCTATTACTTTGTTTATTATTTGGCTAAAACCGTGTATATTAATTGTATCGTGTATATCACAATTAATTAATGTTTAGAATATGAGGTAAAAACTTCTGTAAATCACTTATAAAAATATCACTGTGGTGAATGATAGAGCCAATGAATGAGTTAAGGGGTTATAAAAGGGGTTGGAACCTCCTGACTGTGTTATGAGAGGCTGTCATTAGGATATTTCATGTAAAAATGCGCACAAGGATGCTGAGCGTTAGGACTTTTTCCACACAGAACTGCGCATGGGTGAGGGAATTTTTTTCTCATACACCGATACAATGCTCGTACACTGATTCGACCCTCCTTGCTCGTACACCGATTTGCTCGTATACCAAGTCGCTCGTAAACCGAGGTATTACTGTACCATAAAACAATGCATAAACACAATAAAACTTATAAAAACAAACAAATGTTTGCAGAAATGTGCAGAAACAGAAAAGCATTGGTTGTGCACATTGGCATCAGTTACTATTGCACTTACCTTTCATAAGTTTCAACTTTTTGCATTTTCAGCTTCTCCCTGAACCTATCCTGAGTCCTGAAACGTGATGAAATGAAAATCAGTCTGGCGATCACAACTATATCAATTGAAACTGGATTGAAAGTGATTAACAATGGTGTAAAATAAATGACTTTTTATTGTCCTCCAGAGCAGTCAGCTTAATATCAGCTGCAGTTTTTTCTGCTTTCATTTGTCTTCTGGATAAAGCCCTTTCCTCCTGAGATATACGTTTGCCTCGAGCAATAAGGGCCTCTGTTTCATTCAGCAGAAGACACTGAGAAAGAGAAAGAGAGAAGGGTTGGAAGAGTACATATGCTACAAACAAATGTAAAACCTTATCCACACTATTTTCAAGCAGTAGACATTTAACATTTCATATTTATTTGAACTACAACAATCAAAACATACAAAATCCACTTACTTTAGAGCGACTCAGTTGTCTACGTCTTTCAGACTCGTACTGCAAAAAACAGACACCGAAAATATGTGCAGTCTTAGTCTTCCTCTGAGCTGGTGGATGAGAAACCAGTTCTGCATAAAACAACATTTACTCCATGTTAATATAATTCTCACAAAGGAACTTCTGTTTTCTTTATACTCAAGTGATATGTGTTGAATTCAGATGAAGCAAACCGGTTTCAGGTCGCTCCACTAGCTCACCTCTGGCACGGGAAGAGCCAAACACAGGAGGAAGCTTGACAGACTGCGTGGTCTTTCCTCCGACACCAACAAACTCCTGCTACGAGAAAAAAGAATAAGAAAACATCTTAATACTGACCGATGATGGTTGAAAAAACAGTCAATACTCTTACGGCCTTCTTACCCTCGCCGTCACAATGCGTTCAGGGTTTCTTTTAGCTGGTGGTTGTGGTCGCAGTTGAGGATTGCCTGAAGAACACAATGCCTGTTCGGTGTGAGCAGGACTCACAAATGGCAGGGGCCTCAACTTGAAAAAGCTATTGTTGGACATTTTCTGATGTATAATGGCTCACTGATCCAAAATCCAACAATCAAGTACAATTTTATGATCCAAAACCGTACACAGATCAGCAAGCTGCGACGTAAGATCTGGAAATGAATCCAGATCAAACGGATATACAAAAGCGTAGACTGAATGAAAATGCAGATTCACAATCAGATGCTGAAAGGAAATCGAACACTTAACTGATTCAGAATTGCACACCGATCAAAAGCGTAGACTGAATGAAAATGCAGATTCACAATCGGATGCTGAAAGGGAATCGAACACTTAACTGATTCAGAATTGCACACCGATCAAAAGCGTAGACTGAATGAAAATGCAGATTCACAATCGGATGCTGAAAGGGAATCGAACACTTAACTGATTCAGAATTGCACACCGATCAAAAGCGTAGACTGAATGAAAATGCAGATTCTCAATCGGATGCTGAAAGGGAATCGAACACTTTGCTGATTCAGAATTGCACACCGATCAAAGCATAGACTGAATGAAAATGCAGATTCACAATCGGATGCTGAAAGGGAATCGAACACTTAACTGATTCAGAATTGCACACCGATCAAAAGCGTAGACTGAATGAAAATGCAGATTCACAATCAGATGCTGAAAGGAAATCGAACACTGAACTGATTCAAAACTGATCACTGATCAAAAGCGTAGACTGAATGAAAATGCAGATTCACAATCGGATGCTGAAAGGGAATCGAACACTTAACTGATTCAGAATTGCACACCGATCAAAAGCGTAGACTGAATGAAAATGCAGATTCACAATCAGATGCTGAAAGGAAATCGAACACTGCTGATTCAAAACTGAGCACTGATCAAAAGCTGTAGACTGATGCAACAATCGTGTACCGACACTAGATCGCATACACTAAAGCAACAACAAGTCAAAGGGTGTTTCAGTGAGAGTTTTCAGACCTTTAAAGCCTTCGCTACTGTGACGTCAACAGTGGAATGCGTCACGATGACGTCACGCAGCAGCGAGTCATTACCGCTGAAACCCAATAGGGTTATTGTTTTGATTTAAGAGTTGAAACGATTTTTGTTTATGTGGTTTCCCACAAGAAGTCTATGAGAGGAAAGTAGATTAGGCTGCTTGAAGTATCAATCTTCACTCGACAAAGTCTTCACTCGACAGACTCGTTCACAAGTTTCTGCACAAATTAAAGACCCGTGTTTTATTCATCAGTTGAACTGCGCTATTCGCTCACCGTCGTTGCCTTTTCCATTGATTTCTCCCGTGTTTCCCGCCATCCTCCAATAATGCAGGTTCCACAGCACATCACTCTTCTTCTGTCCTACAATGACAATAATATCTGATAGCATATTTTACTAGATACTTTACATTAAAGCAGTTTGACTGAGCTCTAAACGCGGGAATGATCCCACGGGATCTGTGATGTGATTTTCTTGAATATAACCAAAAACTGCGATAACCCAGATCGCACATGTACGTCACGGAGACATCTTTGCGATTTCTTGATTTTCATCGGATGTATATTTTAGGACGTTTGCTGGAGGATGTCGCCGAGATTTCTCTTTCAGCCGTCAGAACGACATCTAGGGTTTGTTGTTAAGACGTAAATAATTCAGAACGGTTATCCGATCTTTTAAAGATCTTTATCAGATGTTAAAACATCCGCAAGATATCTAATTGATAGCGCAGACATGATTTATTAAGATATGATCAAGATATGGTCACGCTACACATAAAATCTTCACTGATGCAAACATGTATCAATATCATATTTACTAACACTATCCTCAACGTTGGTTTTATAAAAATACATTCATTAATAAACAAAGAAAAATTTTAATTAATCAAAAACACCTACACAGTGTTTTTTGTTGGAAATAAAACAATCTTTATAACATACATTTTACACAATCTTTATAACATACATTTTATAGTTTTTAATAACATATAGGCTAAATAAATAAATATTATCATATACACGTCTGCTGAGTGGCAAGGAAAGATTTGCTCAAGGTACATATAATAGAAAATACATTTTGACACTTGTTTTCAGTATTTGTGTGGTTTGGAGGAGTAATATTTGTGTGGTATTTAATGATTCAAGACGAACAGTGAGTAAAACAATCTCTCATAATTCAAAAAGTAAATGGAATCATGCGTTTCTGAAATATTCAATATCAGGCTAACACCAGCCTACCATCTACAGCTTCACCCAGAGGGGAATGCCATGCTTTCTGCCATGGTGTCCACAAAGACAGCATTATCTGGGAACATTTGTTCGGAAATCATGACTGCTGTAAAACAACTAACTTCTGATGTTAAAACACTCAGGATGGAAATTGGTTCCTTCTCAGCCAACTTAATTATGTACACATAATATATAGACATACATTATATAATATATATACACACATATATATATAGTATGTCATTTATATATATATATATATATAATAAATGTATAAAAAAAATTGGCAGTGATGGCCAGCAAAAATACCATTATTATACCATGCCAAATACCATTCTCACTGTCAATGCTCTGGCTAAGAAAGTGGTGTTCAGATGTAATTGTTTCACTTCTGTATGTTTTCTTCGAATGTGGAGGTGTAGGTTTTTCTTGTTAACTTCAATTCCACAGTGAATACATTTCACTCGGATTTGTTTTGAACCACGTGGGACATGATTTTTAGGAGACACAGTGTGTGGTTGACTCGGTGAAGGTTGGAATTGAAGTAAGGGTGCTGACTGATCAGACCCTGAAGGTAGACATTGGTTCGTATTCAGAGGAGATGGAAGTAGTTGTGCCTTAAGCACCTGACTTTGAGATGGTTGATTAATGGGTGTAGAAGACACAAACGTGCGTGGTTCACAAGGCTGAGGTTCAACTTGAAGTAAGGGTGCTGACTGATCAGACCCTGAAGGTAGCATTGCATTACCAGTCAGAACTGTAGATGCTGCAGTTCTTTGTGAAGATTGAATCTTTTCCTTGCAATTTGGGAGATGCAGTTTAAATTGTGCTTTTTGCAGAACAGTACAAGCAACGAAAATGTGATCTCTGCATTTTAGGTTGCACCTGATGATAATGAAATCTGAAAAATGTAAACAACCATTATTAAATGCATTTATAAAAATAAAATAAAAAAAAATCACAAAAAAAGAATATGTTTATGGATGTTCAAGCACTACACACATCATTTTTCTGGATAGCTGTCTGCAGATGATGCTCAACATGTTTTGCAACATTGTAAAAATCTGTTGGTTTGTACACCCAGGTCTCACAGAACGGGCAGTGATATTTATCACAGCAAGTGCTGCATTGATTTATTTTTATGTTTTCACCTTTCTCATGGATACTAACATGCATCCTGAAAAAAAAAACATTTACATTCAAGTTAAGAGTTGCTTCATTCTACATGTCACATAAAGGTCAATGTTAGATTTCCTTCAACATGTTTTTCTGACAGAGTAAAGAATTTCTTGAATAAATTGAAGGTAACTGTACTCTAAGTTTACAAAAACATTTGTTTTACAGACATCACTCTCAGGTATTTCTAGTTAAAGAAATAACATAAAATGAAATTTGAAATAAAACACAAATAGAAAGATTTGCAAACTATAGATATTGTGATTATGTCTGAAATGTAAACCTGAAATTCACAAAATGAAATTACTTTTTCAGTACCATGGAAACCATGGAGGTAGGTCTACGTTAATGTTGTAACAAATCTAACCCTAATGGGTGGATTTGTGACCAAAAAAGGAATAGAGAGCCAGATTGAAAGAGATGTACAAAACATTAAAGAATCACATACTAAACTTGACAATGTCCTCCTTTCTATCGTAGGTCAGAGGTCCAGTGTACCTACATGCTACGATTTTCAGTCTCAATCTAAAGATATGGAAATAATACTTCAATGTATGTTTGACTATCACCTAAATACACAAAATATTTTTTTATCTAATTCCCAATGTAGGCAGTAGAGGGGAATTTAAAAACCTTGTCAATAAGGTCTACCAGGTCTGCATCGGTTACGTCAGCCTTTGACAACCTATCTTGATTGATCTCCCCGGTACAGATGAAATTGTACATCCACTCCATGAACATGTTAGGTGGAGGATCATCCTGTGTAATGCTCACGGCCATTATTTCACCAACTGTCCTAAAAGTACACAAAAAGGCATTAAATGAAAAAAGTATTGGTATAGGATACCAATAAAAAAACCTGAAATTGTCATTTTGAAAATCTGTAATGGAATATTTCAGATTTTTTCCATAATCCCCTCCCTCAAAGAACTTTGCCTCAATACCAGCCATCATTTCTGAGGAAAATTAAAGTATCATTACTAATAAACAAAAACACTGCAGTTAGTAATATATATATATATATATATATATATATATAAAATAAAACTGCATACATTATGCAATGGGATTGCAGCATCTGAGGAAGACGCACCTGTCATGAATTCCTTTGTAAGAGCACCACTGTCTATCCCAGGCTCTCCAATAAAAGTTACTCTGAGGGGATTCTTTGGAGAGGACGACTTCTGCCGCTTCCACTGTGCGTCACACTGGAGGTCATTCCGGTCATTGAAGAGTCATTTTCACCTTCTGCCGGTCTGTAGCTTTGTAGTCCCCAATGTCTGCTGCGTGACCTTGGTCTTATGAACCGCCATCTTTGAAATTTTAAGGATGGAAGAAACCCGACGCTCACTGTACCCCTCTGCCAATAAGGCCAATATTGAACTTTCCTTTTCAACTTTTTTGGCATGGTTAGAAGTTTTTTTTATTTTTTTATTCCAATTACTTTTGAGGTACTGCTAGCACTGTTTTTGCCATCCAGCTGCTCCTGTGATGACCACAGAAGTGTTTTTTTAAAATACTTTTCCTTATTAAATAAGATTTGGTTCAGGTGATCACCTAATCAGCATGTCATTCAGTAGATTCATTCAGTTTCCCAGAGCTGTATATTGTAGGGGAATTTACAGTTAAGACCCGAGGACCAGATATGTTGAATGAAGACCAGGAGTCAGAAGTGCAGTCAATAGAAGAAATTTTAGTGAAGTTTAGTTTGCAGTTTCATCAGCAGAAGCCAGCTTCAGGTCTCACAAGGAGTTCGTAGGCCGCCCCAAATACAATAACATTGTTACAGCAATTATACTCTAACAGAGGGTGCTAACTACGTCAATGATGACGTTTAAATGATTCTGATTGGCTAAGAAAGAAAGAAAGCAAGAAAAACAAAACTAGTAATTTTCCACACAAGAGCAGACAGTCTGAAGCATATCTTCGTTGATCACATGGTTGACGGGTTCGTGACGTGGCTTGTCGAGAACAACACGTTTTATGGTGCCAGTTAATCCCCTCACCAATACAGACCATATTAACACACACTCCAAGGCTGAACTCGGCTCAGGCTTCAACTCTCAACCAAAACATTCTGATAACATATTCTATCTGTTGAGAAGTGCTGACAATATTCATCCTTACTCAATGGAAAACTACAGAAAAGTAAAGAAAGTTTTTAACTAAATAAAAAACCCTAACTTGATTATAAATCACTCTTTACAAATCATCCAAATCAGAAAAAGGAAAATAACATATGAAAAATAAGACAAAGAAGCATATGAAAAATAAGAAAAAGAAAAGGATAGGAAAAATAAAATAATATATATTCAAGCGGCAATGGATTTCCGAATCGTCCCCACAATATATACCGTTGTTTTAATTACTTCTTTTCATTAACAATAACTGTACTGTGTTTGTTTTCATGTGGTCCTCTGTAATTATTCCCAGTGCATATATCCCCTATTATTTTGTCTATTTAGCTTCAGTGTTGCATGTATGTATGGATCTCTTCCTCATCATCAGAGTTTAATTAAAAGACTATTTTCGTCTTTGTGCTTCATACTGAAGGAATAAATGTATATATATCTATTGTTTGAATAAAGGAAGTTAACAAAGAACGTATGTACCCATTTAGCATGGGTGTCTGGTATGTTAATCTATGTGTGCAGGAACAAAACAGGAATCGGGATTGGTGAAGATCTCAATTGGAGCAAAACCTATCATTGGCCATCTCCCAAGACAGGACAACCCACTTGTGTTTAAAATGTTTAAATATGATGGCCAGGGAAGGCGAGGTTGTCACAGAGCACCTGGGCATGAGACTCGCATAGTATTGTGTAATCAGGGAAAGCTGTGGACCCAGAGCTCTGTGTACTTTCTTCATATGATGTAATTGATGATTAAATAGTTAAAGGAAAAGCCGTCTCTGCTCTCCTCATGAAAGAACGCGGACTTGAGGAATTTATGAAAAGTCCAACAATACCTACACTGTACCCTGACAATTTAATTTCTGTAAAATGTAAATATTCTTAATATTCTTATTGAGTTATAACTGTATTAACTTTAACGTTTTTTTTTTAACTGTAGCCTATTCTCTTATTATAATTAATAATATGGTTTATATGGTAGGCCTATCTAGAATGCCTAGTCATAGTATTAGTCTATCAGCACAATTAATGGTGTGCTCCACATTCCTGAGCAAGCACTCAAAGAAAACAAAATATATATTCAATTATGCTTAATTTGCAGAATTAATTTAATAGATTATGCTTTGATGAAAACTATCAGTTTGTAATAGATGTAATTCACGTCTGAGTTTTCGCTGCATTTGCTGAATTTGGACCAGCAGATGTCACTAATCCGTGGTGTTATGAGCGCTTCGGCCGATTCAAGTTTTCATGAAACTTTGTTTCTCACAACATTAACCATTAGCACCATTTAAAAAAGAAAGAAAGTTACATTTGCTGTATTACAGTCAGTGCGGTTATTTAAAGTGTTTGGTTACTTTTGACAGAGCTTTGTTGCGCTCTGAAACGGCATTTCCGGTCTAACCCGGAAACGCTCCATGGTGAGCCGAGCGTCCGGTTAGCTTACCCTCATTGCTTCATGTTTGCTAATAATATAAAGTATAAGAAAAACATATTGCGTAGTATTTAAATTTCATGTGATAATAGCTTATTCAGAGTCAGAGCGCAGCGGTACTAATGTTAAAGGTAAAACATACCTCGCCCTTTAATGTCTAAGTGTGTTGTTTTGGTGGTTAATGCTGTTGTCGCTGTTAAATCTCACAAAGCGATTAAATGATAATAACACGCTTTTAAAATATAAATAAGTGATTTTTTTTCTAGTGTAACACGTAATAGTGATGGTCTGTGTTTTCAGGGTTCATGATTCATCAGGGTTGTGAGTGTTAATCAGCGGATCATGGAGAAAGGTGAGTTAAGACGAACATATTATTCACATTTGTGCATTTGTCAGGTGATTTTATCCAAGGCGACTTACATTGCATTGAAGATACACATCAGTTCTCAGTTACACAGCAGTAATCAGTTCTTGCTTTCCCTGGAGTCGAACCCATGACCTTGGCGTTGCAAGCGCCGCGCTCTACTGTTTGAGTTACAGGAAAGCTTGTAGCTTTAATTAACAATAACAACACGAAGATGAGACACTGATCTTTCATTCCATTTGTTGTTGTTTACACTAATTTCTCAGTACATTTCTTCATGAGTTTAATCTGTTAGTGTTATCTATTGTTATTTATATGTTATTGTTTACACCATTGCTGGAAAACGGGTCGGATAATCAAGACGAACTCGTATTGTTCATATGGCAACTTTTTTTATCTGTGAGGCCAAAAAGGCATCATATGTACTGTAAATTACACATCAACATACAAGCTTTTAGAGAGGGTGCACCCCATATATCATAATCCACCTTAATTAATTTCACTGTGCTTCAATGTCTTCATTATATCATCTTTGCAAAACTTAAGCTAATTTGGGGATTTTAATGCTCTTTACATTTTGTGCCATTGGCTTACCTGGATAATTATGCATCCTAGAATGATGTTGACGTTATATTTCTATAAAGTAGGTTATTGTTCTGTCATAACAGATCTTAAACATTTCTTTTTGCTTCCAAAAAATAAATATGTATGCAATTGAATCTTTTATCTGAACATTTTTGCAAAGCTCAGTACTGGAAATGATTCTTAGTTTACAGGATAGATGTTCATGACAGTGTTCATTTTTATTTTCTAAAACAGCACTAGTGTATTTCCATTCAAATGGCTTGTAGTTCTTTAAAGAAACCTATTTTGCTAAGAGCTTAAGAGAGGAGGAGGAAGGTGGCGTCCATGGTTGCTCCGCCCAGTGTTTCCACATGATGGCATCCACCATATCACTCTCATCCGTCTCTCTGTGTTTACGTGTTCTGTTTGATGTGTTGCAGACGTAAAGGCGGGCGTCCCCTCTGCCATGGCTGCGGGAGCGTCAGTCGGGCCGATGGTTTTGCAGAGCAGGTCTGAGGACGAGGAGTCCACTGCTGTGAAGAGAACGGCCGCTCAGGCCTTCAGCGGAGTGGGAATGATTCCCAAGCGCAGGAGCTCCTCCAGGTCACGACTGCTCGTCTGCTACCGTCTGCGTCACGCTGCTACTTCACATGTCATTGTAAATCAAAGGTGTCTTCTTTATATTGCAGATCAATAAAGAGAAAGAAGTTTGATGATGAACTGGTTGAGAGTAGCCTCGCCAAATCTACCAGTCGGGTCAAAGGTCAGCCAGTCATCGAGCCGATCAGATGCCCTGGGAGTGACCTGGCATCCAGTGACAAGAAGAAGGTAATTAAGTTACTGTGTTTCTTTACACCGCTTCATTTTGCAAAATATTTGATGGCATATTTCATTATGCAGAACATATGATTGTGGTTAATTGTATTGTTGTTTTAGTCAGCCGTCACTAAACCGTATAATGCAGCCCTTGATTTGTAAATGAACAATTGCCGGATCAAAAACAGCAATTAAAACGTGTTGCTTTACTCGTGGATGTAGAAAATCAAAAGATGCGTTTGGCTTTTTGTCAATATTAAGGTACTTATGTTACGATCCTAACACTTAAGCACCAAGAAAAGGTTGTGATTTTGAGCTGAACTTAAGAAAGCTGATCAAAATGTGTTTGCCGAGGGTCAATAGCACCTGCACGAATGCGTTTCCATTCCTGTGAGAGCGGCTTCCTGAAAACGCTTCATTTTCTTGTTTGAAGAAAGTCTCTTCTGCTCACCAAGGCTGCATGTATTTTAAAATACAGAAAAAACTGCAATATTGTGAAGTGTTATTGCAAATGAAACGATTAAATATGTTTTAAAATGTAATTTATTACTGTGATCAGTCTTCAATGTCACGTGATCCTTCACAAATCATTCTAATATGATGATTGACAGAATTATTTTAGACAGTCCGTACAGGGTTTTAGTCAGTGATGGTGTGTGCAACAGTTCGTAGTTCGGACGGGAACCGGCAAACATTACACACTTAGAATATGAAAATAAAACAATTTTGAAATGAAAGTAATGGTTGCAGTCCCTCACGGATGACTTCCACAGACACACACAACATAAATCCAGGTCTCGTCCTTTCCTGGCGTCGCTCCTCCTTGATACAATCATTATCGATCCTCGCGCTGCTCGCCACAGTGTGCTTCTCTCAAATCTTAAGGAACTGTTTATTCTCTCTGAACCGTAGGGTTTAAAGTCCGGCAGCGCTCTGACGCCGCCTCTCACCATGGTGATCACTCCATCATCAATGTCCAAACGAATGAAGAAAAACAAGCAGCCGTTACAGATAACCAAAGACCTTGGCCGCTGGAAACCCACGGATGACCTGCTGCTCATCAATGCCGTCCTACAGGTCAGCCGTCACATTTGAGTGCCTTTAGAAGAACTGAGATGAACTGAACTCAACTCATGTGCGTTGTGTTCAGACCACAGATCTCACGTCCGTTCATCTAGGGGTGAAGTTCAGCTGTCGCTTCACACTGCGGGAGATCCAGGAGCGCTGGTATGCTCTGCTCTATGATCCTGTCATATCAAAGTGAGTTTTTGACCAAAGCATCATTCTTCTATAGCTATAGGCCCTGTTTTTAACCTAACAGGATGAGTTCGTGGAAAAAGCTGTTGTTCTGAACCCTGATGATTTGTTGTCATTTCATATTAGTGTCACTAAAAGATTAGTATCACATATTAGTTTTGTAAGATCTTATTCATGATGCTCATACAGGTTTGAAACAACTTGATAGTGAGTAAGTGATGGCAGAACTTTCATTTTTGGGTGAACTATCCCTCTATGAATACACACTGGGTAAAAATGACTGAGCCTCGCTTTGTCCTCCTGGTGGGTTTTCTTATAAGGATGTGACATGAATGAGTCTTAAGTTAGTTAGTTAAGTTAGTTGTCTCTGTTCTGTCTCGTTTTTTTATAATAGTTTATCCTGTACCAATTGGTACCAAGTGCTTTTCTTATTTCTAGGTTTTTAGAAAATACAGCAATAGGATTATAAAACAGACTCAAGAAGTTGCTATATGAATTCTAAAGGTTTTTTCTACTGATGTGTTTTTTAAGAGATTATATTTTAAAGAATAATTTTTATGATCATGTCATAAATATTTAATAAAACAAATTCCGTATATGAATTCTTAACAGACCTCTTTATATGTGGCCTTGTTATATTATTGCGTTATACACAATATAGAATGCCACCATCCACAATAAATATTATTGCATTTTTCTTTTGCGATTATTTTGTGACGCCTCTAATACATGCATATATAAGGTGGATGGCAGGTATAAAAATCTGGTAAAAAAAACATGCGTAGCTTTGGTTCATTTGACAAAATATTACGTTTTCCAATGAGAGACAGATTGTTGTTGTTATTTAGATCCTACACAGATGAGCTTCCCCTCCAGTGAGAGAGTTTCTTCATCATAGGATCTGAATGTCTGTTTTGTACGGGTTTTGTGTGTTCCCCAGGTTGGCGTGGCAGGCCATGAGACAGCTGCACCCAGAGGCCATCGCTGCTATCCAGAGTAAAGCTCTCTTCAGCCAGGCGGAGGAAGCCCTGCTCGCTAAGATCGCCTCTGTGAGCAAATTACACCATTTTAATCGCAATGAATGCTTTCTAGATTTTTTTGTTTTAAATGCATCTCTTCTGTTTGCTTCACACGCAATCGAGTAGAGCAGTCAGCCTAAGCTGGAGGTGTTTCAGGATTTGCTGAACAAGCACCCAAACGTGTTTTACCCATCACGCACTGCGAAGAATCTGCTGGTGCACTGGCAGCTGCTGAAGCAGTATTATTTACTGGAGGATCAGAGCGGTGAGAAGCTGTCATATGTCACTGCAGTCTGATGATCCTGCTGTTCGATGTCATTTAATTTAATCTGATGTCTTTATAGTTCAACCTCTGCCAAAAGGAGAGCAAGTGCTGAACTTCTCTGATGCAGAGCAGGTGGTTGATGATGCCAAACTCAAGTAAGTGAACCGCTTTTTCATCTCGCCAGTTCAAGATTCAAGAGTTTTATTTGTCACGTACATAGTTATATACAGAATATACAACTGTAAGTGAAATGTAAGCAGGTCCGCTCCATGGACAGTGTAAAAAACAGTTATAAAAACTTAAAATTTAAAAACTTTAAAAAAAACTTTACAAAAAACACAGAGGGAATTATAAGAAATAGGATAATAGAACGGTATATGTAGGATTATAAATAATCAAGTAGAAAATAAAAGGTGGAATAAAATAAGTGAAATAAACTGTACAATAAGTAAAACTGTAGACTTATAAATAAGCGGTTAACAGAAATGTACAAAGAATAATTTTGTGCAAACAGGTTTTAAGAGGTGGTTACACAGTAACAACGAGAACAGAAAGTGCAGTGCAATGACAGTATAATGTGCCTCTAGAGGACGCTCTCGTATGATATAATTCCAGCGGACCCTTCTCAGCCGCTCCAGCAACCCGAATAAAACTGTCAGTATGGAGTTTTGCAAAACCGATGAAGATCTCTGCTTCACAGTAACACTTATTCCTCCAATGTGCAAATACATGTTTTAAATTGAAACAAAACATTTCATTTTCAAAATATTTCTACTACATTTTTAGATCATATGCTGCAGCACACATCGGAAAAAGCTAATTTCATCTCTCATGATAATAATCTTCACGAATGAACACAACTTGATGTTTGAAGCTTAAATAGAATTGAGAGAAGTATAGAAGCGAAATTATAATATTGTCCGGCTACTCTTTATTTAAAAACCATTTTCCCTGAAAGTTCAAGTTGTAATAGTTGGTAAGAGGGTTTTATTTTTTATAAACAACGAGGATCTAAAAGGGGACTATTGTGTAGATGAGTTTACCTGTCTGGTGTGATGATGATTTATGTTTTTCCAAGTCAAGTAAAAGCTTTAAAAAATATCTCAAATAGGGTATAGAGTAAAAATTGAGCTTGTGTTCGCCACAGACCTTATTTCAGGCATTTAACCAAAAACCCATTCAAAAACCTTATTGACATATATAAATTGCCAGAATGCTAGGTTTGGCCTGTAAAACATGTCATCGACGCGGGACTCTCATAATGTGTTACTTCAGGCTTTTATGAGAATCATGTGTGACTCTCTGGTTCTGATCATTTCTCATGTTCATCAGGGACAGCAGAGATGAAGTCCTGGACCATGGTGAGTTCATTCATACAGCCTCTTACTGTGTTTCAATGTAGTTGTGTTAATGCTCCCGCCTGTGGATGTTTATGACATGTTGTGTTGCATTTCTTGTAGAGTTGATGATCGCAGACAGACATCAGAAGCGTGAGATCAGACAACTGGAGCAGGAACTTCCTCGTTGGCAGGTGTTAGTGGACAGTATCACAGGTCAGATGTGTGGGTTGCCTTCATGTGATCACTTGAATCACAGATGAATGTAATCACTTGAGTGATTGTGTGTGATGTAATTGTTACAGGGATGAATTCACCAGACTTTGATAATCAGACGCTGGCAGCTTTACGTGGACGAATGGTCCGATATCTGATGAGATCTAGAGAGGTCAGTGACCATTTGCTGTACACAGGAATATTGTGCTTTGACATTATTAGTGTGTATGAATGGTAAACGTCTATTGTTCTTGAAAAGGCTGTTTGATTGGCTGTGTGTCAGATCCCCAGACTAACATTTGAGAGCAGCAGCAGTTGTCGGCACCTGATTCGGTAGCATTTTTATTGACAACAATCAAGTCACCTTTATTTATATAGCGCTTTTTACAATGGAGATCGTTTAAAAATTGGCAGGAGACATTTATAGAATCATCAAAAAATGTCAGTTTAATGTTGACAGATGTACTTAATCTCATAAAAAATAGAAACAACAAAAGAAAATAACTTATTACAAAACATATTACAGAAGACAAACTTAACTCGTAACTGAGGTGTCAACACATTGAGTTCTGGGTCTTAGATGTTACGCCCAGGGATTCCTCACCAGAACTAACTGAACCCCAGAAAATTGAGTCCTTTTAACAGGACAGTAACAAACTCTGTCCTTCAGAAATTACTAGAAATTAGTCCAAGCTGATAAACGGTCTGCGAAATACGGTGCTTTCATTAAATTTGTCGTTTGATGTTTCTCAAATGCAACAGAAATGGCAGCTCTTATCAGTTGGATATGTGGAGGTGGCACCAATGCGACCTCTTAAATAAGTAAATATATAAGTTAGTCATGTTTTTTTGTTTCCATTTTGTTTTGAGGACATTTTCCATTGTAAATCTGCTTTGCAAAAATCTATATTGTGTAAAGCATTATATAAGTAAAGGTGACTTGATGATGACAAGCCATATTTTTTACTGTAAGCCATACATATGTGTGTGTGTGTGTGTGTATACATATATATATATACATATATATATATATATATATAAATACACAGTGGTACCTCGAGATACGAAATTAATCCGTTCCGAGGCGGCCTTCGTATAATGAGTTTTTTGTATGTAAAATGGCTAATCCGTTCCAAGCCCTCCAAAAACTCCCCATTAAATTTCATAATAAAGCTAAATTGACCTATAAACAATGAAATAACGTAAAAGCGGCGCGGGTTTCAAAATTGTTATGGGGCGAATCTCGGACTTTCAGAAACCTTTCGTATCTTGAAAACTTTTCGTATGTAGAGCAGTAAAACTTTTCGTCTTTGCTTTCGTAACTTGGATTTTTCGCAAGTTGAGCCTTTCGTATCTTGAGGTACTACTGTGTGTGTATATATATATATACATATGTACACACACACACACACACACACTGGCCTTAAAAAGTTTTTGTTACACTAAATAATCTAAAATAATGTTTAAATGTCACTGCATTAGAGAACAAATAATTGGTTACTCTTCATTTTACAGTACGTGTAGTTCTGAGTAATCCAAAATAACTACATAATATTAGAGTTCTGGTTTAGAATATAGTGTTTACACCGTTATTGTGACTAATATAGTAAAGTACAGAGTGTGTACATGCAGAACAGCACTGTAATATAAAGTGCTACTGAAATATCTTCCATTACCGTACAGGCTTTTCTCAGAACTAACTTTCTTTTATCTTTTTAAAAACCTATCGAACTCCTTTTCTCAAATCCTTCACTCGAAATGTGTTTTGCGCCGTCTTTTTTTAAAGATGCTTTGCTTTGATATTTGGTCATTTAATGCAGTGTGAGGTGTTTTTAATAGAAAAGTTCGGTCACAAAACACCAGTAACAAACTCATGTTTCAGATCACTCTGGGTCGAGCGACTAAAGACAAGCAGATAGACGTGGATCTGTCTTTGGAGGGACCTGCATGGAAGATCTCCAGAAAACAAGGTTGGACGGTTCAACGGCATCATGATTGTACTTGTACAGCTTCTACACGAAGCGTTACTTTTTTAAAAGAGAGGAAATTGTGATTGACTACTCGTCAGCACACATTTAACAGTAAACATTCTTCAAGCGTCCAAGAGCGTCACATTGCCGCTGGCTATCCGTTACAGCATCCCGTTTAGCTTTAATGCCGTTTAATCCCATTTAACTGCTGTTACAGCCAAGGTTTCTATTTACTGGTATCCCGGTAAACAATCGGACATGTAAGTGTGTGAGTCAGAAATGTCAATTCAACAGTACTTAGTGTTTAAAACTTTGAGGGTTGCTTATTGGATCGATCAAGTGAGTGTCTTGAGAATGAATTTGTTCACTTTATGACCTGATCACTGAATGGTCCTGTTGTCGCGAGCCTGACACAAAACCGTAGAGTCTAGAGTAAAGTTCATACGGTGCTGCGGTATTCAGTAGGTTTTATAGTAAGTTGTTTCCTCCTTTATGGCTCATTAGTGAGGTTATCAGTTAGTTATTTGTTATCTGTAAGATAATAGTCACTACATGCTTCAATAACACTTATTTCGACGGTCTACTATAGACATCCTACTATCTAATAGTAACTTTGCAACTGCATGTCAACTAGCAATTGAGCCTTAGTAGACTGTAATATCTGCTAACAGTTCTTGATGCTTCCCAACAGACTATAAGTAGCTTTACAACAATGTCAATTCATTCTACTAACCCTGACTTAATTCTGCTAACACTCTGAGATTTAGTTGACATGTAGTTTGTTGCAAAGTTATATTTTTTACCTTTATTAACTTGTAGTTAGTGGAGTGTCTAAAGTGGCCCATTGTAATAGTGTAACTCATGCTTCCCATCGTTTGTTTTCTGTTTTTCATTGGATTGAAGCACATAATCATTTCAACCGGTGTTTAATGTAACAAGCTATGAGTCCATCCAACTATTTTTATGATCGCTTAAAAAATGGCAAGATGGATTCTAAAAAAGTAGATTCAAATAAACTTAAAACTTAAAATAAACAAGCTTCAATGCTTTAGTCGTTCTGAAATTACTGTTTTCAAAGTGGATCAGTATAAATGACCTTTGCTTCCAAACAGCAGGCATCTTCCTTCAAAATGTCATTTATTCGTTTAAAAAAGGATTGTTTGCAGTGGATTCTCGTACTTTTCTTAGTGAAATGTAGCACTAGTTTATCCGAAGTGGTGATTTTGTTCTTTGCTGATGGAAACTCGTTGTTCGTAAATCTTTTATGCGATATTCCTATTTTGCGCATAAGTTAAATGCGCAACTTTGGATGGAAACACAGCTACGGATGATTCATGTCATTTTTAACATTTTGATGCTCTGAATTATCATTATTATTACCAGGACTTTTGTGTGGTATTGAGTTACGTAAACACTAACACATGAAATGTTCATTTTCTAACACCAGGGATCATTAAACTGAAAAACAATGGAGATTTCTTCATTGCTAATGAAGGCCGGAGACCCATTTACATCGACGGACGACCAGTTTTATCTGGAAACAAGTGGAAACTCAATAACAACTCTGTGATGGAGGTATGGAAGGACACTTGTATTTGAGTCACAAAATATTTTTATATATAAATTTTTAATTTTGTATCAAGTTTCAGGTGTTTCACAAATAGAAGTACTATCAAAAGGATTCATTGTTTTATTTTTTTGTTTTATTCACATCAATCACACGTTATGTAGGTCACTATAAAGTTTACTCTGTTCTTCTTCCAGTTGACCGGCCACTCGCACTATTACGTAATAAAGTGGCACATTCCACACAACCTGTTTTTTTTTATCAGGTTGCCTTCAATATAAGCTGTTTTAGACTGAGAAAGTGAAACTTCCAGGATGTTTTTATAGTACAATGACCTCTAATATATCAATAGGTCATTGCCCCTTTAATACTTGCTTATATGGTACAGTGGAACCCGGTTATGTTGATGGCCTCGGGGGTTGCAAAAAAGCATCGAGATAACCGAGGTTCAAGATAACCAAAAGCCAAGATGGCGATTTGTTTGATGAAACGATCGGCATTGCTAACAACAAAAGGCATATGTGCAGCAACTAACAGCAGAGATTGTAACGGCTACTTTGTTTATGTTGGGAATATACCTTTAAGACGGAGTATGCTGTTGTGTGTGCTGTTCTGGTGTGAGTGCGCGCGGGGAGGAGAGGAGCGATCTACCGTTGACTGTTATATAGCATCATCTACTGTTTCTATTCTCCTTTTATTTGTGATGTTTGTCAGAGTGTTTTCTTTTTCCTGGTTTGTACTTGCGCTCTTTACATGTTTGAGAAGAGTGTGCTGGTACGAAACCCATCTATAAAGCTTGTGTGACCAGTTTAATCACCTCGAGTTTTCTTTCATTTCCATTTAACATCCGGGCAGTCGTCAACCACTCTGACAGCCGGTGCAAGATTTACCAGTATACGATAAAAACCATCTTCGATTCTCCATACAAACCTTTAATCATATTTTCCAACATTGCAAACATAATTTCGCTCACAGCGTAAACAGTCACACACACATAAACACATTCGCTGATAACACAGTCATTTCGCTCGGACACAGTTCTGATAGTATTGCACACGCGGTTATTATGGTTTCTTTACAAACTCTAAAATGCTTTGTTGCTTTTGTCTTTAACGGTCTGCTTGAAAACAAATGCTTCTAAGCTTCTATCAGTAACAACGTCTTTGTCGATGTAAACAAACTCCTGCGCCTCCTCTTCCAAGATAGCATCTGGAAGGCTTGATTTTTCCGCCACTTGCGCAAGTTCTTCTGCGGCTGCACGGCACTGCGCCGCTAGAGTGAAGCGTCATTGGAGTGAGCGACTATGTACTACATTAAATGTTATATACTACATTAAATGCTACATTAACATGCTACATGAACTCGGCGCATGCGCAGTAAACTCTGTACTATCATATCAGTCACGGGGATCCAGATAACTGATGTAAAGTGGTGTCTTTGTCCCTCTTTTGTGCTCGAGATATCAGGGTTCGGCGACATAAACAAATCGACATAAACGGTTCAACTTCAAAAACGTCTACATAATGGGGTTGGCGAGTTAACCGAGCTCGAGATAAGTGAACTCCACTGTATTTGGACAATTTTGAATGCATGCGTCAAGGAGACTCAGAACAGGATCCAATTTGAGGATCGAATCGAATGATGCGTCTTTCACCTGTGCAAATGATAAACTTTGACTCTACAATGGTTAAACTTTGCTAATCTGTGAATCACATGTCGGCTATCTGGCTATCTGTTACACCCCCAACCCAGATCCGTGTGTAACGCTGCAACTGACACTTCAATTGTCATTAACATAATTGTCGTAATCTATTTAGTGTAAATGTTGGTTTTTTCGCCCTATATTTTGAAAATAGTTGTGTTCTTGTATATTTTGGTGGCTTTTCTGCTCTAAGCTCCTTTCATTTCTGCATTCCGGTGCTCCCATCAGCTGTTTTATTCCAAAATGACTGATTTTGGTTCACTTTCACTGTTTCTCAAAATCGCCCAAAAAAAGAAAGCAATATTTTGAATTTGTCTTGTTTTCAGCAATCGTGAGCAACTGGAGGGGATTCATAGTTCTTTGCCAATGAAAACAGAATGTCATAAGGTTTTAGTAGCTGGTTAACTCGCTGTGTGTGTAATTGAGGATCTGTTTAAATTAAAGTATTAGCATCCAACCAATTACTGTTATTGCAAAATAAACATTCTCAATAAAGCACGTCTGTGTTTGTTTTGTCCAGATTGCAGGTCTTCGCTTTGTGTTCCTGATCAATCAGGAGTTGATCTCTCTCATTAAAGCTGAAGCTGCCAAGATGAACCAGCCGTGATGCTGAACTCGACTCAGTCTGTGATGTGCTGTCCTGCCTTTATCTCTGTGTAGAGTCACTAACAGAAAACCTTCAGCACAAGATTATACTGCGTCTGGAGCTCAGAATGGAGGAAGATCATATGGACATTTGATATGCCTATTATTTAATGCACATTGGGACAGAAAGAACTGCCTGTTTGAGAACATTGACCCTGTGTGTGTGTGAGAGAGTGAATTATTTGTATAAGTGAGCCTTTTTCAATTCAGTGTTTTGTTGACTTGTATATTTTTGTTTGCTTTATTAAAAACTGAGTAACCTTGTATTGTCTGATCAAAGACAGGATGTGTAATATTCTGCTAAGACAGAGCTAGTGTAAATATATTAAAACAAAAAAGTGTTTTAATGATGCATCTGTGTGCAAGTATAACAATATCTTATGTATTGCAGGTCAATTGCAAACATAAAGTACATTTAAAGTTAAGGTGCAGGTTAATTATAAATGCACAATTAGTAAATCCACTATAGGTCCGGTGTTTGGAATAATTCAAGTTCAAGTCTTGCTCAACAAGACTCAATACTCCAGTTTTCAGTGTCACTTTCTGATGTGATGTACAAGCAGTTTTCAACATTGATAATGAGAAATGTTTGATTGTCAATGCAATTTGTGAAGGATCATGTGACACTGAAGACTGGAGTAATGATGCTGGAAATACAGCTTTGATCAGGAATAAATGACATTTTAAAACAAATTCACATAGAAACAGTTTTTTCAAATGATAATATTCCACATGATTTTTGATAAATATGGTAATGCAGAAGTAAATGTAGCCTCAGTGAAGATAAAATGCTTTTAACTGGCAGTGGCTCTGCGGAAGGCAATTTGACAATGTTGTTTTTACATTTAGGATTTTAAGATGCATAATCTATGTTGCTGAACAGGTAGAGAGAGTTCTAATGTTTGAACATTCCCCTGTGGAAAGTTCAAGAATCTAGAACATGAGAATGACGTTTAATGTGCGGCACTAAAATGAGCAGGAACACCAGTTACTGAGGGAACTCATTCATTCATATCTGATATATTTATACCAGATATTTATATATGTTTTTGATAGTGTAACCAGTGCAGACAGCTGGTTCTTAGAGGTGAACATGGTGCTCGTGATGATGATGATGACGATTATAATGCAGGAGGAAGAAGAGGAGGAGGAGGCCGCCACGTCACACGCGCGCGACCAGTGAAGAATCAACAGCGCGAGAGCTCATGGCTTGTTCGGTTTCTCCTGGAGCTGGAGTTTGATGACAGTAAGACTACACTTTATTCATGCACAATCGAGAAATCTTCAGTGGTTGGGATACAAAACAATACTGCGCGTGCGCGTGTTTGTTTAGTGATGGGCGGAATCGTAATTCAAGTTGATTTTGTTTTTGTGTGACACATGACTGTATATATAAGTGTTATTTGTTGCTTTTGATGCGTGTTATGACAGAGAAGTTGAAAAGAGTTTTAGAACGAGTTTTATATTTTAGTTTTTTTTAAATGTGTATCTCAGTGGGGGCTTATCGTTAGATAATGCGTAATTGTGTATTTAAAAAATCTTTTAACCATTCATACTTTTTTGTGTCTATAATGTGCAAACTACTGCGCATATCTGACATGTTACATAATTACATAGTTTAGCTCGTGTTAATCAAACAGTAACATGCATTTCAACTTCCTAAATGAATAGCTTCCCAGTCAATTGTTGGTTTCCAGAACGTTTTGGGAACGTTCTCTTTAGGTTTAAAAATGAACCCTAAAAATAACCAAACGGGAGCGTTAGGAGGACGTTCTGTGTTTAATGGGTTGACATTTAGACAGGCAGTGCATCACAGCATACGTGTTCTTTAGTTATGAAGTATGTGCATCATGTGACTTGTGACTTTTCTGGGCTTGTTTTGACCTAAAGCCTTCACGTTCACACATAGCTCTGGACTGAAAGTATCAATCTGACTTTTCTCTCCAAAATGTAACTTGCAGAGTTTCACACAGCTCATTTTATCTCAGAACAGGGTGTCCAAACCTGCTCCTCTCCACAGTCTTCAGGGTTACCTTGAAAATAAGTTATATCATAACTAACATTATAAGATTGATTAGGGATGGAGCTAAACCCTGTAGGACAGTGAACCTCAAGGCATAGAGTTCCCCCGCACCTGAGGTTGAGGAGTGACAAAATATTGTTGACAAAATAAGTTAGCAGTTATAATCATAAAGTTAAAAGAAATAAACATTTGAAATGTATCCGTCTGTGTGTAATGAATGAATGATAATATACAAGTTTGACTTTTTGTATGGAATTGGTGAAATAAACTTTTTGTTGATATTCTAATTATATGACCAGCACCTGTATGTGTGTATTTATTTATTTATTGTGCCTGGTGTAACGTATGTGGGCACTGAATACAAACCGATTTATTTCATACAGCATTGCTACATGTTGTAGGTGGATTTGCAGTTAAGACACAAGGACCAGATAATTTACTGAAGAATAGTTTGTAGTTTCAGCAGAAGAAGCCAGCTTCACTACTCAGCGGTTTACATTCACCCTTTCACAGCAATTATACCTTACTCTAAAGTCACAACTACATGATTAATTCCGTTCAGATGATTCTGATGGTTAAGAAATGGATAAACGTAGAAAACATCCACAGAAAGGCAGAAGCATAGCTTCATCAATGATTGACCCGCCGAGGTCAGCGAACTGTTTCTAGGTTCAAGTCGTTACGGCTTCCCAAGATGCCAGACGTTCACCTCACTAATGCTGATCTGTAACGAGGAATACTAACGCACACACAGACACACAGGAAACGGCTTCTTCAAGGTTCAAGTTCCTCAGGCTCTAAGCAAGAAACTTTCTCCAAAGCATACTGATAACATGTTTTTTCTCTCAGTGAGAGGTTCAGACAATATTCATCATTATTCTTTAGTGTCTGAATATAGAGAAGTGAAGAAAGCACCTTCCAGTAAACGGACATGTCATAAAAAAATAATTTAAGATGTTGAAGGAAAAAAAAATTTGATTAATACCTTAATGTATTTGACACTCTATCGCTTCATACTTGGTCAGCGTCTGCTGTGGCGGCGTCACGCTTTCAGAAACCCTCCACCTTCCCCAGCTCCACCTTAGTGGTGGGAATCACAGGGTACCTCACAATACAGATGATATAACGATACAGCAATTCTGCAATAATCAATATATTGCCAGACAATCCTATAATGATACACCACAATATCTAATCATGAAAACGAAATGCTGTGAAGAGGTTAAGTGCAGGTGAATAATATGAAGTGAAGAGCTTAAGTGCTTTTTATTAAAGTCCGAACTGTTTGAAAACGCCATGTTCAGCTGCATATGTCTTGCATACAGCAGTGTGTTGTGTGTGTTGGCCAAGTCCTGTACTTGATCTGCACCAAGACCAAACATCAATATTGTCATGTCCATTTGCTTTGTAAACACACCGAGAGTTGTCGAGACTGAACTAACTGAAGAGGAGATGCTTTTTTCAGCACAGCACACACTCCAGTCACAGAAATGTCAAACCATCCCTGAACTCAATTAATTACACTATCACATCGTCTTGATTCTGTGTATAATAGCCTAATGTTAAAGCTGGCTTTAATATTGATGAATATTCCTATTGTCAGTACGTTGAAATAAAGTAAGTGGGATTTGTTTTTGGCCCTTTATGTGGTCAAGTTTAGAAACCACGATTGCACAGTTGTTCCTGACAGCAAAGTTAATGTTTTCCGTACACAAGAACTG
Source organism: Rhodeus uyekii (assembly GCA_037043235.1). Classification (NCBI taxonomy): domain Eukaryota; kingdom Metazoa; phylum Chordata; class Actinopteri; order Cypriniformes; family Acheilognathidae; genus Rhodeus; species Rhodeus uyekii. The sequence goes on from JAWRVZ010000061.1 coordinate 3,273,357, forward strand.
CACAAACCAAAACAAGTTCATAATCCATTATGACGCACACAGCCATCTCAGTCCAAATATATTTGCGTCAGCAAACCCTGAACCTTTCTGTGCTTCTGCTTAGTTAGCACATAGCTGTTTGGTGGCTTGTTTTAAATGAGACTAGTTTGATCGTTTTATTTCCATGAGATGTTCTCTGTGCCTGGAGCGTTTCTGCTTAACCCTCCTGCCCTGCGTCTTATCATGTGCAAATAAGTGCATGTTTATGGTGAGTCATAAACCATTTTAAAACCAGTAGCCTTGCATTGCTGATATGAGTGAGTAAGTTAATGTTGCAATGTTTAATCGACTAGAGCTTGAATTCTCTTTTCATTGGTCATTGTAGGAATTTATTTTTTCATAACTCAGAAGGCTTACACATGGTTGCAGTGATGAGACAAATGTTTAGGTTTTGATGAGTCATGGTAGAGTCTGTAAAGATTCATACAGTGTACTTTTAAACTCACTAAATGTTTCATATTAATAATTTCCTGGTACATTTGGGAAGGAATGGCTCTATTGACCCCTTTTCTTCCTAATAAGTGAAAAACCCATTGAATCTCATATAAAACTGCAATAACAGAACACTTTTAATTCATAAACTTCACTTGTGGTGTTTTCATTGTAGGGAACTGTAAGGAAACGGAGAATAGGCTCACAAGATTAATGCATTATTGCTTGATTAGATATTACAATCATATTTAGCACCCATTTGTTTGGCACTCATTCTCTAGGATTTTAACTTTTATTTAAGCCATTTTTAAATAATGGCTGTACTTTTCATTTTGTTAAATTATGGAGTTATAGCCCCTTATTTTGTTAGACTTTTATTTTGACACGGTAGATGCTTTGTCCCGTCTGCTTACAGAACTGACTGAGTTTGCATAATTGGATGGCTTCCTTATCAATTAGACTCATTTCGTCAGAACATCTGGTATGTTGTTAAACAACCGTACAATCCATTGAATGCATTTACTTCTATCCTTCACAGCCTCGTTTTCATGTTTGACAAAAATATCCGTTTATGTCCCAAAGCTCTACATATCCCTTATCTTTACACGCCAGGCTGAGATCATCAGTTCATCTGCATGCATGAACTGAACTGAGTTTGTCAGATAAAAGATGCATCCAAAACGTTCAGGGGTGCCCAAAACCAAAGACTGTCTTAAGTTCTGTCGTTACTAACAACTGAGCGTTTTGCCTTTTCCTAAAACCATAGTTCACTTGCAAGCGTATGTGGTTGTGTGGAAGTGTAGTTTCTTGGTAATACTACTTGCATAGGTCATGCTATTGGTCACAATGTGTGTGGTAATAGTATCTCATTCTAAATCATTGTTTAAATATATACACTTCAAATTATATTTTTAGCGTGTCAGCAGTCATCACCATTTATGTGTAGCTAAATGAGTATTTGACTTATAACAGATCACCAAAGCTTTTAAACGGTGTTATCATACTTTGACAGCTTGTTGTTATTCTTTCTCTCTTTTCTCAGAAAGTGCAATGCAGCACCTAAAGCATTGCCAAGGTCTTGCTTCGGTCTTCTTTATCAGAAGTCAAAGGTAATTCGGCCATTTTTTAATAAACCTTTGTTCCTTATTTAAATGATAAGGCCAGGTTCAAGGCCAGATTATCCTCCTTTCTGAGAAATTTGGAGAAATTGTTGCATAAAGTTCTCTTAACTTTCAGTTCCAGGATTTCAAGGAGCATTATCCCATCATTGTCTGTGTGGGATGGGCATGGTTCTTCTCGCTGGAGGAGCACTGGTGGCCATGGAAGGCAGAAATACTTCAGCGACAGGGTGCCAAAGTTTAAGTTTGTTCTGGCAGGGCTGCTGGCGGGTACCGGAGCTGTTTTAGCCTACAAGCTCCACCAAGGCAAGGTGAGACATGTTCCCCAATTGAAAAAATGAAAAATCTGTAAAGATCTAAAAGGGGAAGGATATCTATAGCAACTGACTGATGCGTATGTAAATCTACTAAAAAAATGCTAATACAGGGTTTATTGTATACTTAATGGGGATGAGCAAGAACAGCATTATCTGTATCTGTTAACCATATGAATTATCTGTATCTGTACTCGGACTGGGTGTGGCCTAACCTGGAAGTGGGTGGGATTTAACCCGGAAATGGGCAGGGCTTTATATGTTATTTAAACATATTTAAATAACGGGGCATTGTATGTTATTTTTAATCATTCAATTGATATGGGTTGATCAGAAATTGTTATATTTATTGCTGATTAGAAAACTATTTACATGACAACATCAGCATTGAGCTTCAGATCAATGGTTTTTAACAAACAAACTATATACAGAACAAGTTTTGCAACAATGAATACAACACATGCGGTTGCAATTATGAAGAAAAATGTAATGAACAAGAGCTTTCACCTAAACATAACTTTCTTTTTTTAACTTAAAATTTTTTTATGTTCAGTGTGATTTATTAATTTTTTTTGGTTCTTTTTTATTTCCACACCAGGTATGTGTGTAGCTAATTAATTTGTAATATAGTTTTTATACCACTACTTTATTTTTTGCGTGAAGTTAAAAAACTGGTTGGAGTCAGCAGATGGTTAAAAAAAGAAAAGAGACGCAACGCTAATCGCATTCTACCAAGCACCACGTCTGAACAAACCCCACGTTTACCAGATCTCTACTGGTTAATAAGTACTACAAACAAACCAAAATAAAAAAACAAACCTGAAGCTGAAGAAACTCTAAATATTAACAGAAAAGACCTGTGAACCTGAGTGACTGAGGGAGAGACAGAGAGAGAAAGAGAGCTGTTCTCTTATTCTTCTGTTCTGTGTGTGTGTGAGTGAGCAGAGCGGCACACAGCAAATCTGCATGTGTAGGGGAGGGGCCTATCACAGAACGCAAACACAGTCAGCTACCCAATGAGGATTTTTATTCAATCCGAGCACAGATAATGACTTGTATTATACTCGTACTTGGCAAAAGTGCTTTATCCGTGCTCAACTCTAATACTTAATATTCATCGATATTATTGATCTGACTGATGCTGCTGTATGAGAACTGAGCTGAATGAGGACGTTTTTTGTACAACTGCTTTATAGATGAAATTAACTAATAATTGATCATATTTACAACAGAACTGTACTGACTTCAGCTGAACAACAGCTGAAATGCATAGTTTTTACTTTTATCACTGTAAAGACGCTTTGAAAAAATATGCTTTTCATAAAGCGCTATATAAATAAAGCTGGCTTGACAATGCATGAAAACAACAGTTACAAACCTTTGTATTTTAAAATAAAAGGCATGTCACGTATAAAAACAAACTGCAAATTCAAATTGCCATTGTCAATCATTACTAAAGTCTTGGCTAAGAGCATACAGTTTGACATAAAAGACCATTGATGTCTCAAACTTGATGTCTTGGCTCAAGATCTCCCTGTCAACAAATGTAGAGCGCTCTCTTGGCTTTAGTTGTCATTGCGTAATCTTTTTTTATTGTGTCTGTTTTTGTTCAGGTTGAGTGGGCAGCTTCCTCGCCACGATTACCAGGGACGCAGACTTCCGCTCTTCCTGTATACTCTCTAGAAGAAGTCACAAAGCATTGCTCCCTTGACAGTGGTGTGTGGGTCACCTATAAAGGGGAAGTTTATGATATTACTGAATTTGTAGCCATGCACCCTGGTGGTGACAAAATACTTCTTGCTGCTGGTGGAGCTCTGGAACCTTACTGGGCGTTATATGCCGTTCATGAAGGAGACCATGTTCTAGAAATCCTCTCGGAGTATAAAATCGGTGTTCTTAACACAGAGAGCATCGAGAAGCAAGAGAGCACCAACACTTTAGACCCCTACTCTTCTGAGCCGACACGACACCCTGCTCTGCAGATCAACAGTCTGAAACCTTTCAATGCCGAACCTCCTGCTTCGATACTTTCTGATAACTACATCACCCCCTCAGCCATATTTTTTAAGCGAAATCATCTTCCAGTACCCAGGGTGGATCCTGAAACCTACAGATTGGAGATTGAAGGGCTTCCTGCTGGAGTAGTATCACTTTCACTAAGTGAGCTGAAGTCACGTTTTCCAAAGCACACAGTTACAGCAACGCTTCAGTGTGCCGGGAACCGTCGGTCTGAGATGAATGCAGTCAAGCAAGTGAAAGGACTCAATTGGGGCATTGCCGCGATAAGCAATGCCACGTGGTCAGGCGCACGTCTGCGGGATGTGCTCTTGCACTACGGCTTTGGACCAGATGTAGCAGCAAAGGCTCAACATGTCCAGTTCGAAGGGTTGGACACGGATGTGTCTGGTACAGCATACGGCGCATCTATTCCTCTTATCAAGGCTGTGAGTGAAGAAGGTGACGTTCTTCTTGCATATGAGATGAATGGGGAGGACCTTCCACCTGACCACGGATACCCGGTCCGTGTGGTTGTACCTGGAGTCGTTGGAGCCCGCAACGTCAAATGGTTGGGGAAAATTGTTTTGAGTGAAGAGGAGAGCAAGAGTCACTGGCAGCAGAATGATTACAAAGGCTTTTCTCCTGGCACCGACTGGGACACTGTGGACTTTAAATCAGCACCCGCCATACAGGAACTCCCCATACAGTCAGCAATCACTCATCCAGCAGAGGGAACCTCAATTGACGGCAGTGGCGGCGAGTTGACTGTAAAAGGCTATGCATGGAGTGGAGGAGGAAGAGAGGTTGTCAGAGTAGACGTCTCAATAGATGGTGGAAAGACGTGGCATGTAGCCAAACTTCGCACTGGCGATAAGGGACAACACCCTGTTCCTCCTCCTCCACCCGGAAGGGCATGGGCTTGGAAGCTATGGGAGACGGACATCCCACTTCCTCATAATGCTCAGGAGCTGGAGATTATATGCAAAGCAGTGGACAGTAGTTACAACACTCAGCCAGATACTGTTGCCCCCATCTGGAACTTACGGGGAGTGCTTAGTAATGCATGGCATCGAATAAAAGTAAACGTGAATGAGGATTTGAATGACCAAAAATGAAGTTTGGAGCTTGTGGGTTTGTGGGTACTCGAAAGTTTGAAATGATTTTGATTTTACTCACAATTACTCTGTAGTTCTATTTTATCAAGCAAAAATAAAAGTCTTGATGGATAAGATGCCTTGTGCTCAACTCCTGAATACATGGTCAGATTAATTATACCAAACAAGTTCATCGTTTGTCATTCAATGCTATGCTGTATGACTCGAGGACCTCTTCGTTTAGACCAAGTTATGCTGTTCATAATTGTAATGTATTGTACAAACGCTTATGACCTTTTCACTGCCAAAAAATAATGCCTTATTTTGATAATCTAGATTACACTTAAAGCAAAACAATATATCAAGCCTTTTTTTATGATGTTTTTTTTTTAATTGTAGTTTGCAGCTCATTGAACATTTCCTAAGATAAATTAAAGTAAACAGTTAACCTTAAAAAAAAAAAAAAAAAAAAAGTTCTGAAAAATGTTAATTTATGCACTTGGATGGGGCTCCTTCAGCACAATTTACTGCAGCAATGCGGCGTGTTATTAATGCCCAGGTTTCTTTGATAGCGGCCTTCAGCTCTGTGTTATTGGGTCGGGTGTTTCTCATCTTCCTCTGCGTTAGCCCACAGATTTTTCCCAGTCAAGCACAGAACTGCAATGTAATAAAATTATAAATGAAATATTCTAATATCCTAAGGTGGGTGTTTTTTTTGTTTTTTGCTGTATACTGTAATTGTCTATATTAACATAAAGGGTTGATATGTTTACGTGTTTGAGTCAAGAATATATTACATTTTTACTTAAACACCTGATGAAATCTATTGCACTTTTCTGTTGTGTGTGTGTGTGTATGTGTGTATATTCAGTTACAATAAACCTTATTCCACCGGAGACTGTAGTAATTTAAGCTTTTGTGAGGATCCTGAGTTTATCAGTTAAGTGACGTATTGAAAGTGATGTCCTGTACACCGACTAAATCAGTTGTCAAACCTCTTCTCACAGAGTTTAGTCATTTACAGGAGTGACAATTACAACCAAATTGCCTTTCAAAAATGCAGAATTTGCACAAATTATTATTTTTTAATTACAAGCAGTTCTCTGCAGTGTACCGAACTTAACCAGTTACGACATATTTTAACACGAGATGCATCTCTCTTCATGTGTGTTATAGGGTAAACGCAAATCCGACTGATTCATGTTGCCAGAGCTTCCTTAAAAATACAAAGTAACCAATAGTCCTGAGACCAAAGACCCAAATGTCACAACCTGCAGCTGCCTCAGTAGTGATGAACTCCACAAACTGGATTGCTTTATTAGCCAAGCTCAAAAAGTCCACATAGCAACACCCTAACAAAAAGTAAGTATACTTAAAATTTATTAAGTGTACTTGAGTAAAGTTCAAATATATTTTAAAGTATATTTTATACCAAATAACTGTTAAGTATGTTATACCCAATAGAGTTTGAATAAGGCCTAGTTTCGGCTCTAGGAGGATGTAAAGATGGATGTTTGGGCCAAATTAAGTTCAATCAATTAACAGCCAGCCATTTTATTACATATATAACAATATGCATAAATCCACAATTCTCTGGTTCCCTCTCAACACCATAAACCAAGGATAACTGGAGTAACCAAGGAGTCTGAAGATGGATGTGGGTTTGAAAAATCAATTAAAGAACAAATGGATGAAAGTCCTTCAGGATCCTGTGTGTGTGTGTCTCTGAAAAAGCAATCAGAGTTCTTGTAAAAGAAACACCATTAATCAAAAGCATTGACCGGTTTTCTCCCTCAGTAAGGAAAGAGCAGACAAACTGCCTAACCGTACCGTCTGCTAGCTGTCTCACGTCACAGAGGTCAGATAAATTCCAACACATAGAGACTCTTTCACCTAGATATCATCCTATAGAGACTGTGTCTGTTCCCCGAATTAGCAAATACAAAAAACCGTTTAAGGGTAAAAATTTAATTGATTTACAAACAACTAAGAACGGATATAAGACAAATGAACAAATGATAAAGCTTGAGTTACTGAATATACCATTAACCACCCCGTATACCTTTCCTCAAAAGAACTTATTGTAAATGATATGATTACAGATCATAAACTAGATGTGCTGTGTTTGACAGAAACCTGGCTAAAACCAGATGATTACATTACTTTAAATGAGTCCACCCCCACAAGATTACTGTCATAAACATGAGCCTCGTCTGTACGTATACTTACATGAGTATACTTGTACGTTTCCTTTAAGTAAACATAACATAATTCATATACTGTAGTTTTCTATTTATATATTATTTAAGTATACCACTAGGTATTGATTGTTTATATTCTTTCCATTTTAAAACATTTTATTCCATTTATACTTTTCATCTTGTCATCCTGTGTCAAGTGTTTTCTTGTGTTTGTTGTTGACTCTCCTAGCCTGGCAGCTGGTCTGGTGTTTCGTCAAGTCTCATCACCTAACTTAACACTTAATATTCTTTAATTGTATTGATTCGCCTGCTCTTTTAGAGCTGCTGTTCAGCCAAAACAAACTTTATTTCTATTGTTTTCCTGTTACCACTGTAAAGCTGCTTTGAAACAATCTGTATGGTAAAAAGCGCTATATAAATAAAGGTATAGTATAGGCCAAATGCTCTCAGTATAGGACAAGTGTACTTAAGTGCAATTTTAAGTATATATCTTAGAAGTACATAAAAAATAGACTAAAAGTATACTTATTTTAGCTTAAAAGAAGTATACTATTAGCACACTTGAATAAACATTTTTATAAGGGTACTTCAAGTGAGCATTCTTCAAAGTAGCCTTACAAACATTAACGTACTTTGCTATGGTAGCCACTGTCAATCTCAGGAGTGAGTCATGTATGGAGATAAATGAATGACAAATGTATTTGAAACAAAAAAGCATTTTGAATTGCATTAAGATTGTTAAAAAAAGAAAATTAAGTGGAGTGGAGTAGGAGGGATAGAGAAGTTGCAAAAACAAAAGAAAATCATGCATTGCATTAACCCTGATTGCATTTTAATGCATTGTATTTTTAGGGGTTAAATTTTTATGGCTGAAATTCAACATGGTTGGATAATTAAGCTCTGAAAATTTAGATTCAAAACATTTCACATGTATTCAAAAAATACATACTGTTTAAAAATACAACCTATAATTGTAACAACAGGCAATTTTCGGTCCATTCAATTTCGCTTTACAAATTCAGTGGTTTAAATTCGACAGAGGCTTCAACATGGAAAAGCAGTCAAGTACCGATGCGTGATCTCCATCTGCTGTTAGTCGCCTCTCCAGCACTGCTGACAAACAGATCATTCATTCACAACACATGATTTACGATGATTAATGATTTAAGTTGTGAGTATATGTGATGATTATCAAGGCCATTATTTATGCAGAAAAGCTGATTAAGACACAAAAGCTGTTTATATTTAACTAGGTTGCTTTCACTACCGTGAACGAGATTATAACATTGATGGACACATCAAACATTACATCTGAGAAAGACATATATTTCTTGTTTGGTTTCCTTATATTTGTATTGTGGCGCTGTCCAGCTGTTCTGGTGCTTCCATTACTTGTCAATGGAGGAGAGGCTTCCCTAAACTGAATAAACTGCTTTTGTGAGTAAATAGCTCGTCATTACCTCTATGAAGTTGGCACCCATAAAAAGAATCAATCTCTCTAGGCCAATCGTTTGTCCTGGTTTAGGTTTTAAAATATTGAACATAATTTTTTGGGCTCTGTGACATCACTCTCCAGCCCATTTAGTTCATATTGTTCCAAACCGTTGCCAGTTTGAAGAGCTGTGTTTTTAGTCTAGATTTAAACTGACAGAGTGTGTCTGCTTCCCGAACAATGCTAGGAAGACTGTTCCAGAGTTTAGGAGCTAAACAGGATTGAAAAGGATGGAAAAGGATCGGCCGCCAGCAGTTGATTTTGATATTGCAATAGACGTGAAGGACTATAATGTGTTAAGAGATCGCTCAAGTACTGGGGAGCTAAACCATTTAATGCTTTGTAAGTAATTTTAAAATGTATTCGGTGTTTAATAGGAAGCCAGTGCAGGTTTGACAGAACTGAGCTAATATGCTCATACTTCCTGGTTCTAGTAAGAACTCGAGCTGCTGCATTTTGGACCAGCTGGAATTTGTTTATTAAGCGTGCAGGGCAACCACCTAGTAGAGCATTGCAATAATCTAGCCTTGACCTTATGAACGCATGAACTAACCTTTCCACATTTGTCATTGAGAGCATATGTCGTAATTTAGATACAATTTTAAGATGGAAGAATGTTATTTTACAGAAGTCAGAAACATGGTTTTCAAACGAAAGATTGATATCAAAGAGCACACCCAGGTTCCTAACTGACGACGAAGACTTGACAGAGAAGCCATCAAGCATTATTACATTTGGAGGTTTTTGGTCCAATAATTAGAATCTCTGTTTTTTCAAAATTGAGTAGTTGGAAATTACTAGACATTAATTTTTTACACCAGTTATGCATTCTGTTAATTTTGTAAACTGCTAGGTTTCATCAGGCTGCAAAGTAATATAGAACTGCGTATCATCAGTGCAACAGTAAAAGATAATGCCTTTCTTTCTACCAAAGGTAGCATGTATATGGTGAAAAGCAACAGTCCTAATACTGAGCCTTGAGGTACTCCATTCTGAACTTGTGATCAATGTGACATCTATTCATTTAGATGTCACATTGACATTAGATTCATTTAGATACTGATTCCACTAATGCCAACATAATTTTTGAGTCTGTTCAAAATTATTTTTGGTCGATACTATCAAGCACAGCACCGAGATCCAGTAACACTAACAGAGAGATATTTGGATTGTATATTGTATATTGTATTTGTATGTATTTGGCATTTTTGCTTTAAAGGGTTTTGGTTCTGACAATTCCAGTTATGCAAACATTTTTACCAAGTATATCAAGTATTAATTCTTTACACAGCAAAGCCCATTTTGATCTAAGTAGGTATTTAAAATAGGTAACATAAAATTCATGATCTATGAACTAAAGCCCTTTACAATTTTAAACAAAAGGGGAAAAAAGGGGAAAATTAATAATTCTACAGTACCACATCACAACAATATTATATTACATTTATAAACAATACTAAAATGACATTTTACAGTTATGATTTTTTAATAATTCAATGAAATGACATTTGAATGTTGATATATTTTTTAACCTTATTGTGAGTGGTACATGAAGTACATTTCAGAATATAGTATACTTTGTGTTAAACGTTTAATTGCAGCAAGGTATTTGGGGAAGGAGAGAAAAATACACGTTGCAGTTAGTATAGTTTTAGTATGAAGTGGGTAGATTTGATATTTAGTGAATAAAATAAAAGTGAACAAAGTTGTTGGATAAATACATCTTGTTGTATTTTTATAGTGTGAAAATAGAACCTACCTGAAAAGAATAAATACTTGTGTGGGTGCTGGTTGAGTAAAAAGATAGATAACTTGTGTCTTCAAATAATCAATTTATTGCAGACATTGGTCAGGTAAGTGCATAATTTTTTTTGATTTATACTGTTTTTGGACGAACCATAAAATGTGCCTTAAAAATCTAAATTCATTGCTGCATGTGGTTAACACAATGTAAAGAACAAATGTTTACAGCACATATTTTCTACCCTGCAATACACAAACTGAATGCTCAGTTGATATGTGTCACCTTTAAAGCCTCAACTTTACATTTCTCACTAGAACTGATGAATAATGTAAAGCAGTAACTGGCCTGAAGAAAGAAATTATCTTAATATTCCTCACCTTCCTCTTCTCCTTCTCCCTCAACTGAATCTACTCCCACCTCCTCGTAATCTTTCTCCAAAGCTGCCATATCTTCTCTAGCCTCAGAGAACTCGCCCTCCTCCATTCCTTCACCTACGTACCAGTGCACAAAGGCACGCTTGGCGTACATCAGATCAAACTTATGATCGAGCCTGGCCCAAGCCTCTGCGATTGCAGTGGTGTTGCTCAGCATGCACACGGCTCGCTGCACCTTCGCCAAATCACCACCGGGTACAACAGTGGGAGGCTGGTAGTTGATGCCAACCTTGAAACCAGTTGGACACCAGTCCACAAACTGGATGCTGCGCTTGGTCTTAATAGTGGCAATTGCAGCATTTACATCTTTAGGCACAACATCACCACGGTACAACAGGCAGCAGGCCATGTACTTCCCATGACGTGGGTCACATTTGACCATCTGATTCGATGGTTCAAAGCAAGCATTAGTGATCTCAGCCACCGAGAGCTGCTCATGGTAAGCTTTCTCAGCAGAGATCACTGGAGCATAAGTTGCCAAAGGAAAATGGATACGAGGATACGGCACCAAGTTGGTCTGAAACTCTGTAAGATCAACATTTAGGGCGCCGTCAAATCGGAGAGAGGCAGTAATGGAGGACACGATTTGGCTGATTAGCCTATTGAGGTTGGTGTAAGTAGGACGTTCAATATCAAGGTTTCTACGGCAGATGTCATAGATGGCCTCATTGTCAACCATGAAAGCACAATCTGAGTGCTCTAGGGTGGTGTGGGTGGTAAGGATGGAGTTGTAGGGCTCCACCACAGCAGTAGAGACTTGTGGAGCTGGATAGATGGAGAACTCAAGCTTGGATTTCTTTCCATAATCAACAGAAAGACGCTCCATCAACAAAGAGGTGAAACCAGAACCAGTTCCTCCTCCAAAGCTGTGAAACACCAAGAAGCCCTGAAGTCCAGTGCACTGATCAGCCTACGAAGAGGGAGGAGTGGAAGTTAATGTATTAAGTTAAAAACAAACGCTGAATGAAAACAGGCTGAGAGTGATGACAAAGATGCCTTACCAGTTTGCGAATCCTGTCAAGAACCAGATCAATGATCTCTTTGCCAATAGTGTAATGGCCACGAGCATAGTTGTTCGCTGCGTCCTCCTTTCCAGTGATCAGCTGCTCGGGGTGGAAAAGCTGCCGGTAAGTTCCAGTACGGACCTCATCTGAACCGCAAAAAAGCAGTATGGAGAAAATGAAAACTGTGAGGAACTTATGAATCAACCATAAAGTCATTTCACACTGGACTGACAGACGCCACTCAACAGCAAGAGACACTTTGTCAGGTTTTTCTGGATCAATGTTACCCGTCTGAATCTGTTGGCAGTGGTAGACGCTTGTTTCCTTTTCAGTCTCCGTTTGTTGGATTGTGGAACATCTGAGAAGTGTCATACTTGTCTGCATTGTTCGTCGTCTGTCAGTGTGAACTGGCCTTAAGAGACTGGTAAGCAGATACTAACCTATCACAGTGGGCTCCAGATCCACAAACACTGCTCTGGGTACATGCTTGCCAGCTCCTGTCTCACTGAAGAAAGTGTTGAAGGAGTCGTCCCCTCCACCGATTGCCTTATCGCTGGGCATCTGTCCGTCCGGCTGAATCCCATGCTCGAGACAGTAAAGTTCCCAGCAGGCATTGCCTATCTGGACGCCAGCTTGACCCACATGAATGGAAATACACTCGCGCTGTCGTGAAGAATAAAAGCTACAGTTTTAATGTTACGTAATAGTTCGTTGCAGCCTTCAAATCTGATATACTTTTGGACTTTAATATATTGCAGCTGTAAATCAAGTGTAATATTTGCAGTTCAGAACTTTAAATATAAATCAGAGAGGCTAGAGGCGAGACATCTTGTGGAAACACTGGGCTGAGCAACCATGGACAACCATGCCACATTCCTTCTCCTCTCTTATTTAAAATCTTCAAGCTCCATCTGGCTCTTTCCTATTGCTTGCCTACAAAGAATATTCAATTGTATTATCTAATATATTATTATCCAGAATATTCAATATACAATCCGTTTTACCAATTGCATTACCGTTTCAATGTAGAGTATATCCAGTGTAAGAGCAAATCGTACAAAGGCTGAGAGCTGTATTTTCTTTCTAGGTTTATAAATAGTCTTCATTCTACCACTGAGAATAACTATGCATCTATTTAAAGCATTGGTAAAGGATACTGTTTTGTGCAACATATGTTTCCTGAGCTTAGCTGGTCAGATTAATGCATTTTAATGAGATTATGGCTGTCCGCATATGCTGCACTATATAAAAGATTAGTGTTCACTCCATTTACAGCACAATAAAGCATTGCTATAGCACACAATTTTCAGTGTAGTCCAAAACAGAATCAAAAGGCCAATATAAGTGCTTGATTACAAGTGCTCGTGAATTATTCTAATAATGCGCACTGTGTATTGCTGTTTTAATCGTTTAAATGCTCATCTTCTCCTCGACGAAAAATGTTAACGTTTGAGAGGCGTGATATTACCTCTGAATGGCATCGAGAAGATGTCGCTTGCACACTGAAACCTGCCGCTCATTATTTGAAGAGCACCTCTATCTGCTAGCTACTACACATGCATATTAAACACTATAAGGGAGATCATATTTACAAAGATAATGAACCCGATTTAGTTTAGGTTTTGACTACTGAGAACTTCACCAATCACACAATTCTTGCTGTAATAATTATTCTTTATAATATACCTATATAGTGTAGGCTACAATCTTTAAAAATAAAGGTCCTTTATTGTTACCTTTAATTCCATGAAGAACATTTAACAACAATGGAATATTTCCATTGCACAAAAGGTTCTTTAAAGTGGTCAAAATGCCCTTTTTGGAACCTTTATCTTTAAGAGTGTTGCCTGAACAGTAATGATACATTAGTCAGCTACTCACCATTTTCTACAGGTCTAATTAGGAATGATCTGGAAACGAGATTTGGCTCTGTTACTGTTCTCGACGGCGAAGAGTCGATGTAGTAACTGCGTGAAATCCTCGAGTCGCGCCGCTTATATAGAGCGCCAGGATCTGACCTACTTCTATGCGAAGATGTAGAATTGTAATTTCATTGCGCCGGAACACTATTGTTTCATTCGAGTTCATGCATGCCGATGATGTCTGAATAATCTGTGCACATAAATTTTTTTTAATGTTTGTTTTAATTGGATTTCTAAATTTCAATGAATATGTCAGTGGGTCAGTTAAACTCCTCTTTCAAAAACAGACATTTTATTTTTCTAAATCTATAAATGCTACCATTTGAATAGTCTATATATAGATAGATAGATAGATAGATAGATAGATAGATAGATAGATAGATAGATAGATAGATAGATAGATAGATAGATAGATAGATAGATAGATAGATAGATCTATAATATGTGTGTGTGTGTGTGTGTGTGTGTGTCTGTCTATCTATCTATCTATATATTTTTTCACACACACACACACACACACACACACACACACACACACACACACACACACACCTAGTGACTGCAGCATTATGACGCCATCACACTGCAGCAGAATCTCGGGCGGTGGCTGAATTGGTTGCTGGCTGTGTTTTAAACCCTTGTGCACTGACTGCTTAGGCAGCTCGATGCGTTTTATTACACCATAGGCTAGAAAACACGGCAGATGCAGCTTAGAGGTTTTGAAACACATCCTGTCTGTCTGGATCACAAACAATACAGTGCATCAACCGCATCAAATCTAAAAAATACATCTATTGTAAATCATCTGTTTAATGATATGGTTATTGCAATGTACAGTCCAAAAACACACACACACACATAAAACATGCATGCATGCATGCAAAATGTGGATGCATATCAATGTCATCAAATTACACGAATGCACTGTGTGTGATGTTTAAATCACAATTTTTCACAAAAGATCCCACTTCTAATAAATGATTGAACTGCACTGGTGCGGTAAAACACTATTTTGTCTAGAATGTTAATTTCACACAAAGGCGTATTATTTTCTTGTGCAAGAGCCACTCCCTCCTGCAGCCCGTTCTCTCTCTCTCTTTCATTGCGATCCCTCCATCTTCTCTGCAGTGAGATCAGCACACATCAGCGCTCACAGCACCTGTGAAAAACGACAAAATGGTGAGTTTACATTCTAATTTCTCAGTACATTTCTTCATGAGTTTAATCTATGTTAGTGTTATCTATTGTTATTGATATGTTATTGTTTAAGCCATTGCTGGAAGACGGGTCGGATAATCAAGACGAACTCATATTGTTCATATGGCAACATTTTTTATCTGTGAGGCCAAAAAGGCATCATATATGTACTGTAAATTACACATCAACATGCGAGATTTAGCCAGTATTACTGCTTTTAAAGAGAGTGCACCCCATATATCATAATCCACCTTAATTAATTTCACTGTGCTTCAATTTCTTCGTTATATCGTTATACCTGGATAATTATGCATCCTAGAATAATGTTGACATTATATTTTTATAAAATTGGCTATTGTTCTGTCATAACAGATCTTAAACATTTTTAACATTTGTTTTTGCTTCCAAAAAATAAATATGTATGTAATCGAATCTTTCATCTGAACATTTCTACAACGCTTCATTGTATCTCAGTGCTGGAAATTATTCTTAATTTACAGGATTGATGTTCATGACAAATTTCATTTTTATTTTCTACAACAGCACGATTGTATTTCGATTCATATGGCTTGTAGTTCTTTAAAGAAACCTATTTTGCTTAGAAATAGGGAAGAGCCAGATGGAGCTTGGGGATTTTAAATAAGAGAGGAGGAGGAATGTGGCATCCATGGTTGCTCAGTCCAGTATTTCCACATGATGTCTCGCCTCTAGCCTCTCTGATTTATATTTGAACTGAAAATATTACAGCTGCAATATATAAAAGTCCTAAAGTATATCAGATTCGAAGGCTGCAACAAACTATTACGTAACATTAAAACTGTAGCTTTTATTCTTCACGACAGCGCGAGTGTATTTCCATTCATGTGGGTCAAGCTGGCGTCCAGATAGGCAATGCCTGCTGGGAACTTTACTGTCTCGAGCATGGGATTCAGCCGGACGGACAGATGCCCAGTGATAAGACAATCGGTGGAGGGGACGACTCCTTCAACACTTTCTTCAGTGAGACAGGAGCTGGCAAGCATGTACCCAGAGCAGTGTTTGTGGATCTGGAGCCCACTGTGATAGGTTAGTATCTGCTTACCAGTCTCTTAAGGCCAGTTCACCCTGACAGACGACGAACAATGCAGACAAATATGACACTTCTCAGATGTTCCACAATTCAACAAACAGAGACTGAACAGAAAACAAGCGTCGACCAATGCCAACAGATTCAGACGGGTAACATTGATCCAGAAAAACCCAACAAAGTGTCTCTTGCTGTTGAGTGGCGACTGTCAGTCCAGTGTGAACTGACTTTATGGTTGATTCATAAGTTCCTCACAGTTTTCATTTTCATTTTCATTTTCATTTTCCATACTGCTTCTTTGCATTTCAGATGAGGTCCGTACTGGAACTTACCGGCAGCTTTTCCACCCCGAGCAGCTGATCACTGGAAAGGAGGACGCAGCGAACAACTATGCTCGTGGCCATTACACTATTGGCAAAGAGATCATTGATCTGGTTCTTGACAGGATTCGCAAACTGGTAAGGCATCTTTGTCATCACTCTCAGCCTGTTTTCATTCAGCGTTTGTTTTTAACTTAATACATTAACTTCCACTCCTCCCTCTTCGTAGGCTGATCAGTGCACTGGACTTCAGGGCTTCTTGGTGTTTCACAGCTTTGGAGGAGGAACTGGTTCTGGTTTCACCTCTCTGTTGATGGAGCGTCTTTCTGTTGATTATGGAAAGAAATCCAAGCTTGAGTTCTCCATCTATCCAGCTCCACAAGTCTCTACTGCTGTGGTGGAGCCCTACAACTCCATCCTTACCACCCACACCACCCTAGAGCACTCAGATTGTGCTTTCATGGTTGACAATGAGGCCATCTATGACATCTGCCGTAGAAACCTTGATATTGAACGTCCTACTTACACCAACCTTAATAGGCTGATAGGTCAAATCGTGTCCTCCATTACTGCCTCTCTCCGATTTGACGGTGCCCTAAATGTTGATCTTACAGAGTTTCAGACCAACTTGGTGCCGTATCCTCGTATCCATTTTCCTTTGGCAACTTATGCTCCAGTGATCTCTGCTGAGAAAGCTTACCATGAGCAGCTCTCGGTGGCTGAGATCACTAATGCTTGCTTTGAACCATCGAATCAGATGGTCAAATGTGACCCACGTCATGGGAAGTACATGGCCTGCTGCCTGTTATACCGTGGTGATGTTGTGCCTAAAGATGTAAATGCTGCAATTGCCACTATTAAGACCAAGCGCAGCATCCAGTTTGTGGACTGGTGTCCAACTGGTTTCAAGGTTGGCATCAACTACCAGCCTCCTACTGTTGTACCCGGTGGTGATTTGGCGAAGGTGCAGCGAGCCGTGTGCATGCTGAGCAACACCACTGCAATCGCAGAGGCTTGGGCCAGGCTCGATCATAAGTTTGATCTGATGTACGCCAAGCGTGCCTTTGTGCACTGGTACGTAGGTGAAGGAATGGAGGAGGGCGAGTTCTCTGAGGCTAGAGAAGATATGGCAGCTTTGGAGAAAGATTATGAGGAGGTGGGAGTAGATTCAGTTGAGGGAGAAGGAGAAGAGGAAGGTGAGGAATATTAGTTTTCCTTTATTCCATCCCTTCTTTACAATGAACAGGTAGCCTCTAGACTGAACAGTTTCACTAGCTTAAGAAAATACCAATTGAACTAACGGTATTGGTGTTAGTTTCAATCCATGTAATTCCCTGATAAATATTATAACAAAATTGAAGTGTGGGTATTCTGTTCAGTGTATGTTTTTGTTTTAAGAACTCAATAAAAACCTTAAAATAATCATGTTACATTTCTGTTTTTATCCATATGCTCCTGATCATTACTTAATTTTGTAATTAATAAAATTGAGGCCACATCAACAGTAAATTGACCTTTATTTCTTTGATTTTTGTGATTCGAAATCAATCTTTTGGAAGAACTATATATAGACATACTTTAACTTTCAGAACGTCGTATTGTGTTTTAAAAAACAAAAACAGTTCATGCTGAAATCTCTTGACTTCTGCTTTTATGCTTTGCCACATTGATTGTTAGCTTGTGTTCAAGCGTGAAGTCCTCAGAACGCATCACAGCTACATAAGAAGCGCTCCTCAGCTCTCTTTTAAACCTTAAAATTACCCATTTGGATTTGCACATGCACACAATCAACTGAAGTCAACAAGACCTATGCATCAAATGTGTGATTTGGGACAGAGCTACCTATTTAGTAGCATGGCTACTTTTTATAGTGAAGCAATGCAATAGGACAGAAAATATTACTCCTAAAAAACTTTTTAAAAATTTAATATTTTTTAGTTGGGTTTTAATGAGAACAGTACAATTTGGGAAAGTCTCTCAAACTTTTGTGAATCACAAATGTTTATCTTTAAATTATTTGTGAAGTTATTTGTTGTAGTTATTATGTGAAGACATCCCTCTTCACATAATGCACATTTCAAAAGTTACTTACAAATAGAGCATTCATATTTGGTGTGCTGTCCAATGGGAGGGTTCCTAGCTCGAAAATTGGCCCAAACTCGGAGTGCTCCCCCTGTATCCCTGGCTGGGATGCGAACCAGCCGAGTGTGAGGAGTGGTGGACGGTATGCAGAAAACTGTCAAGGTACAGGTGAGTCGGCCATGCAAATACTGGCCTCCTCAAGAACTGGTAGATAAACATTTGTCAATAAAACATCATATATTTTAAACATTTTTGAGGACCTATTATGCCCCTTTTTACAAGATGTAATATAAGTCTCAGGTGTCCCTAGAATATGTCAGCGAAGTTTCAGCTCAAAACACCCCACAGATCATTTATTAGATACATTGATGTATACACTCACCTAAAGGATTATTAGGAACACACACTAATACTGTGTTTGACTCCCTTTCAGCCTTCAGAACTGCCTTAATTCTACGTGGCATTGATTCAACAAGGTGCTGAAAGCATTCTTTAGAAATGTTGGCCATATTGATAGGAGCATCTTGCAGTTGATGGAGATTTGTGGGATGCACATCCAGGGCACAAAGCTCCCGTTCCACCACATCCCAAAGATGCTCTATTGGGTTGAGATCTGGTGACTGTGGGGACATTTTAGTACCGTGAACTCATTGTCATGTTCAAGAAACCAATTCAAAATGATTCGAGCTTTGTGACATGGTGCATTATCCTGTTGGAAGCAGCATCAGAGGATGGTACATGGTGTCAGAACGGAATGAAGAGATGAATCCAATAGCAAGTGCAAGATGAGTTTATTGTTAGTAGTCAGAAATAACAAAGTCCAGATGAATAATGATGATGCAGGCTGGCAGAACAGGATGACGCAGGGACTCAATGGACAGATCGGTGAGTGCAGATAATCCCAGTGAATGACATAGAAACACGGGAACAGAGACGACGGACAGCCAGGAACGAAGACACAGGAACGGAAGGTCCGCCGACACTGATGCACACAAAACAACCATCTGACAAACACAGGGAGTTAGTGGAGGCTTGATAAAGGCAGGGTGTAATGATCAACAGGTGCATGGAATGAGTGTGGAGTGAATAATCAGAAGCCACGCCTCCCACAATCATCACACAGTCAAACACATGCAGAATGAGGAGTCAATGAATACATGAACCGTGACACATGGTGGTCATAAAGGGATGGACATGGTCAGAAACAATGCTCAGGTAGGCTGTGGCATTTAAACGATGCCCAATTGGTAGTAAGGGGCCAAAAGTGTGCCAAGAAAATATCCCCCACACCATTACACCACCACCACCAGCCTGCACAGTGGTAACAAGGCATGATGGGTTCATGTTCTCATTCTGTTTACGCCAGATTCTGACTCGACCATCTGAATGTCTCAACAGAAATTGAGACTCATCAGACCAGGCAACATTTTTCCAGTCTTCAACTGTCCAATTTTGGTGATCTCATGCAAATTGTGCCTCTTTTTCCTATTTGTAGTGGAGATGAGTGGCACCCGGTGGGGTCTTCTGCTGTTGTAGCCCATCCGCCTCAAGGTTGTGCGTGTTGTGGCTTCACAAATGCTTTGCTCCATACCTCGGTTGTAACGGGTGGTTATTTCAGTCAAAGTTGCTCTTCTATCAGCTTGAATCAGTCGGCCCATGACCTCTGACCTCTAGCATCAACAAGGCATTTTTGCCCACAGGACTGCCGCATACTGGATGTTTTTCCCTTTTCACACCATTCTTTGTAAACACTAGAAATCGTTGTGTGTGAAAATCCCAGTAACTGAGCAGATCTGGCCCGTCTGGCACCAACAACCATGCCACGCTCAAAATCGCTCAAATCATCTTTCTTTCCCATTCTGACATTCAGTTTGGAGTTCAGGAGATTGTCTTGACCAGGACCAACCCCTAAATGCATTGAAGCAACTGCCATGTGATTGGCTGATTAGATAATTGCATTAATGAGAAATAATCCTTTAGGTGAGTATATATACAAACATCATGTGTTAAATTGAGCTCTGGTGAGGAGATAAACATGGCGGTCTCACTCAGGGCGGGTTCTAAGCTAATAAGGCAGTCAGCAGTTGTATGCGGGGCCTGTGCATATGTGACATCACATTGCAAGAACCTGCAAATGGCTTGTTCTGAGAAAATGCTTATGATTTATGCACACTAAAAAAGAGGAGTTAGGTGGATTTTTTTACCATTATAAGGTGAATTTGTACATAGACTAATGGGAAACATTTATGTTCAAATTCCATGTAAAATTCAATTTTGCATAATAAGTTGCCTTTAAATATTTTGGGGTGTACTCTCTTTAAGTATCCCACATATGTTTTACTATATACTGTGTGTGTGTGTGTGTGTGTGTGTGTGTGTGTGTGTGTGTGTGTGTGTGTGTGTGTGTGTGTGTGTGTGTGTGTGTGTGTGTGTGTGTGTGTGTGTGTGTGTGTGTGTGTGTGTGTGTGTGTGTGTGTGTGTGTGTGTGTGTGTGTGTGTGTGTGTGTGTGTGTGTGTGTGTGTGTGTGTGTGTGTGTGTGTGTGTGTGTGTGTGTGATTGAACATATGTGATGTGATATGCTTGACTGAAGTCTGCTTTTCAGTAAAGATGCCTTTATTGACTGAACAAAGGAAAATAATTGAAGCTATGTATGAATTATTAATGTAGGCATACAGTGAGCACATCCATTATGTAGATGTGGTAATCTTTCCAAAAGAAACATTTATATTTAGTTCTACATTTCCTGCAGAATGACTCGACACACTGAAAAAAGAAAAGTCACTTTCACAAGGAAAAAGGCTTGATTTAAACAGCTCTAGGTTTGAATAACATGAAATGTACAGCTAAAGCAGTTTATCACTGTGGCAGTGCCCTCAAAAGTGACAGGTTTTGCAATTTTTTCCCTTACAGCTTATCATGTCGGCACTATGAGGGGGGCAAAGCGGGGGATTTCCCCCCTCAAATTTGATTTGTGTCCTCTGATTTGTAATCTGATTTGTAATTTGTGATTACAAGTTTCAATTTGTTCCCTGATTTGTACGGCACAGACGCTGTAGCTGAAGTCAAACGGTATTTAGATGCATTTACACAGCAATTACAATTGCGTAAGTAATGCTATGAGATTAATGTTTAAAATAGAAATATAAAAATCTGAAATCTGAAACTAAATCTGCAAGCAAGTCATTTTCAAAACAGAATCCCATCGTATTTACATCACACACAATTAAGACAAAGATGAGAAACAGCATGATCTAAAAGCAGAAGTTACAATTCTATTAAAATACTAAAAGCATGAACAGAACAACCATAAAATATGCGTGAACAGCCATGAACGGAACAAACAGGGTTTAAATACAAAGGAAAACTAATCAAAGAAATGAACATGAGATTCAAATCACAATTAAATCAATAAAAACCATTGAAATTAATTCAAACTCAGGAAACAGAAACAGGTACAAGCCCATGCAAGACAAACACTAGAACAGAATATCATCACAATTTATGAATGGGCCATTGAATTATTCAAAAAAGATGCTGCCAAAGCTCCAGAAAATTATAATTACAACCAAATGCAAGATTTCGCTCCTGCAGCCCAGTTTAGCCCAATGATGAGTCTGGCCTGGAATCAGCAGATGTTTATTTCTATCAGCACATTTTCTATGCGACAATGAAACGCATTCATCCTTTTGCATTTGACTTTCACTGAAAAATGTCTCTTTCAGGTCTACTAACGTTATAAATTAAATAATTGTTCACAAAGCTGTGCTTTTCCAGTCCATCGCTTCGCATATCAAATGGGAAGTGTGCTCAGGTTGTGTCTGGGAGGGAGTGACTGTATGGATGAATGATGGATGCATGATAGAAGATGAGATCAGGGGCTCTAGAGACTGGGAATGGGCTGGGCTGGGTGGAGCTCAGATGAACTGTCCAGCTTCATGTATAAAAGCCTCAGGCTCACACCCTGCCGTGACTCAGCTTTGTTCAAAACTACAGACACGCGGACCAAAAGAAGAGGAAGTTAATCATTCAAGAAAAGTAGAAGAATTAGAGGCAAAACCATGAGTCACTCCACATATCGCACCTCTTATCACCGCACCTTTGGGCCGCCTGTCTATAGCCCTGTGTCCAGTCGCATAGGAGGCCGCTACATCTCCTCCTCCATTCCCACCCGCTCTGGGGACTTCAGGAGCCGCTCCAGTGCTCCAGCTCCCCGTCTCTCTTATGATAAGGTGGACTTCTCGTTGGCAGAGGCCGTCAACCAGGAGTTCCTGGCCACACGCAGCAATGAGAAAAGAGAACTACAGGAACTCAACGATCGCTTCGCCAGCTTCATAGAGAAGGTGCGGTATTTGGAGCAGCAGAACTCGAAGCTGACTCTTGAGTTGGGTCAGTGTAAGGAGCAGCTGCAAGGGCCGTCGGGTCGGCTCAATGAGCTGTGCCAGCAGGAGATGAGAGAGCTGCGCAGACAGCTGGAACTGATGGGCAATGACCGAGACCAGATGCAGGTGGAGAGAGACAACCTGGGCGAAGATGTGGCCCTGCTCAAGCAGAGGTTTGTGTGATGCCTGCTGGAGGGTTTATGCATCTACAGATGCTTCATGTTCATAATTTTTGCATTATTATAAAATGTCTAGAAAAATTCTGATCTTTATGGTGTTTGACACTGGCTAGTGTATGGTATGTGAATGATTGTATAGTGTTATAGTGTATAGTGTTGCTCTCATGTCATTCCAAACTTTTATGCATTTCTTTGTGTGATTCTTTGGAATACTTTGAAATAGAGAGTCATGCAGGTTTGGAAAGACATGAGGATGACAACATTTACAGTTTTTTGAGAACCAACCATTTAACAAAAAAATGGTCTTGGTGTTAAGTTTTAAGCTAAAGTGAATACTGGTAAAGTTAAAAGTGACAAATATTGAGTGTCAAGTCAGTACTTTGAAAAGTGGGAGGATATTTTTAGCAGCTGATATATTGATAACTGCTGTTATAATAATAATACCTGTTGTATCACGACTCGAAAGTATTCATGATATCCATTTATTCATTCATTTGGTTATATTGGGATATATTATGGATGGAAAAGCTACACTGTAAAAAAAAAAAAGAAGAAAAAAAAAGAATTAGAACAAAAATATGTATGGTTTACATCATAAATATAAAGGGATTTTCATAGTTGTTGTTTTTAAATATGTTTTAAAGTAAATTATTGCGTTGTCCTGGAAGAAAATCTCTATTTTGTTATTGTGCACTTTAAATTTGCTTAGTCAGGATGTCTCTAAATACTTTGATACAGAGGAGATGGTATAGAAGAAAAGATCTTTGTTTAGTGAAGAAAATTTGAAATTTGCATATACTATTACATAGGTAATTATGGTTGAAGAAATTATTAAGATTAGATCTTATAAAATAACCGTATATTGATGTTCATGATACATGGGCGTGGCAGAGAATGAAAGTAACACAGAGACAAAGAAACTGCAGCAGGGATCCTCCCATCATCATCATCATCATCATCATCATCATCATCATCATCATCCATGCAGCGGTTTACACTGAAGGAAGGAAGAACATTTAAACAACTAATGCTGCAAATTCCTACTTTACTATATTCCTACTATATATCACGAAGGACCTCGTTCACGCTTGTGCCGCGAAACACAAAAACTCATACGAATGTGCAACTCATTACTGCTTAAATCTACTACTTTAATCTCAACACGATTTGAACTTTATTAAAACGAGTCGTTTCACACCGCACACGAATAGGCAGCCCATAATCACAGCTGTAGCTCGAGTTACTCTGCGCCTCAAAGCATCCCATGCCGGGGCGTTTTCCCTGAGGAGGAAAGAAAGGTGCGTCTTCACAACAATTCAGGAGGACGTAAAACAACTGGACGCGTAACACTCATTTAACTAGAAACACTCCAGGAACTATCCAACAGACACGAACGGATGCAACTGTATGAGTATCATTAATGGTTTCGTTTAATAATGTCCATAAATGAATATAAGCCAATGTTTAGTTAATCCCATGAAGAACAAACTGTATTATTATGGTCTGCTAAAAAAACTCCTGGTGGTTCAGTGTTGGGAATGTGTCTTTGGTGTTCAGGATTGTTAGACTCAGATACTTCTGAGCCTACTGGAAAATTGTGTGGGTCTAATAACATTAAATGACTGTAATGCCCAATGCAATAGAAAGACAAACTGCAAACATGTTGGTCTAAGGATAGACATGATCTACTAATGTACTAACAGCAAAAACACAACTAGAACATAGATACTTGTAGTAGGTATAAAATGAGACATGATTGATCATATCATATGCAATGTAATAGGCTTCTAAATAATATTTTTAAGTTATAATAAAGTAAGATCTATAAAAAAAGATAATTAAAAAATGGTTTAAAAATGAGCCTTCTAAGTACAGTATACAGTATTTGTGTCAATATATTATACAATGAATTATTCAAATATTTTGAAAGGTAAAAGGATACCTTTTTTTCCTTTTTAGTTTTGGATAATTTGACTCTAGGTCAGTGCAAAAAAGGTGTAAATGTTGGGCTGTAGTTCACCAATGATGAAGTGTTACAAACGCCAAGGAAGATTTTCCAATTGGCTTGCGGAGATCTCACTTATCTGAGTACTAGCAATTAGGACTACATTTCCCAAGAACCCACAAACCTGGACTTTTGTTTGCATTGGCTCTATTTCTGAGTGTTATGAGTCCCCGTGTTTGACTCTTGCTTTGTTTGAGTCTTTGCTGCCTACTTGTGTTTATCTGGACTCTTGCTGTTTGCTGCCTGCCCCAATCCTCTGCCTGTTATAACCATGTTTAACGCTCTGCCTCTGATATTGTTGTTTGCCCTGGTATTTCTACTCGTGCCTGTTTGTACTCAGAGCTTGCTTTGTTTTAATTAACTGCACCTGCATCCATTCAGGATTAATTGTGTCCTCATCAGTGCGATTTCACATGCAATTACTGTCCTGCGGGGGGATGCGTTTTAGACCAAACGTGGAGCAGTGTTTGAGTGTCACCTGGATGCACCAGTGAGTGGTGCGATATTTTGATAAGGAAATGAGTGTGGAAGAAGAATGGCAGAATACATTTTAAAGCCTTTGGACCCAAAGTCAAAGAGAGCCATAACTATGAGTAATGTAGGTACTGGTCACTGAGTTTAGCACACAAGAATGTATTACATGTAGAGTAAAACAGAGGCAACTGTCTGATTTTTATCGATGGTTTCAGTCAATAACGACCATAAATGAATATATTTTAAGCCAGTGTTTTGTATTGTTTCTGTATTATTATGGTCTGCTAGAAAAATCCTGGTGGATCTGTTTTTGGAATGTGTTTTTGGTGTTCAAGATTGACTCAGATCCTACTGGAAAATTGTGTGGGTCTAATAACATTAAATGACTTTAATGCCTAATACAATAGAAAGACAAACTGCAAACATGTTGGACTAAAGACAGACACAATCTACTAATGTACTAACAACAAAAGAGTATGCATGCACCTAACTGGAAGATGAAGAGTTCTCACAGGGCATTCTGAGATGATATAGCCACCAGCTCCACAGTACAAACAGCGCTTCCCTTCTGATTCTGGAGGGTGAGGTGGGCATTTGGTTATAAAGAATGCAGAGTATTGTGGCCATGGAGGCAGAGCTCGATGGAGCTGTTTAACCAGTTCCTCTAAATAAAGTTAGCCTTTATTAATAAAACACTTTTAAAATCATAAGAATGGACCAAAGTTTTGTGCATAATACAACTAGCATAGTACTCTAAAATGATTACAAAAATAAAATAGTAAATCACAACAACAATCAAGTCATCCATGACAGCAAATCACTCACATTTCTCCGACCTAATCAAAGTCAGAGGAAATAGGTCTGTAGGTCACTTTTGAAAGACTTGGTGAGGATCTTATAGATAAGAGCAATTCATTCCAAAGTGCAGCAACAGCAAAGGTGCGATCTCTTCTAGGCCTCACATACTCTCAGAGGAAGGCCTTTGAGATTGATAGTTTTCGGGAATTACAGTTAAGACCCGAGGACCAGATATGTTGAACGACCAGGAGTCAGAAGTGCAGTCAATAGAAGAAATTTTAGTGAAGTTTAGTTTGCAGTTTCATCAGCAGAAGCTTCAGGTCTCACAAGGAGTTCGTAGGCCGCCCCACATACAATAACATCATTACAGCAATTATACTCTAACAGAGGCTACTAACTACGTCAATGATGACAGTTAAATGATTCTGATTGACTAAGAAAGGAAGGTAAACAAAACTAGTAATTTACCACTCAAGAGCAGACAGTCAAAAGCACATCTTCGTCAATCACATGGTTGACATCAAGGCTTCTGGTTTACATGTTAAGTGACCTTCCAGGTTGCAGAAAAGCATTTCTAGGCACCAGATTGTCGAGAACAAGTCATTCCGACTCCTTATGGTGACAGTTGATCACCTCACCAATGCGGAGCATATTAACAGATACACAGGACAAACAGCTTCTTTTAGGTTGATGTCGGCTCAGGCTCCAACTATCAACAGAGAGACTACCCAAAACATTCTGATAACATGTTCTGTCTGGTGAGAAGTGCAGACAATATTCATCATTACTCTATGGAAAAATACAGAAAAGTAAAGAAATACTTTAAGTAATAATTGGTTACATAGGTGATAAACTGAGGTGTACATACATTTGAAGAAGACATTCAAAACATAAATTATAAATCACTCATTACAAATTATTAGAAGGGCGGCAGTGGATTTCCAATTCATCCCCCACAGTAGCAATATATTATGAATTGGATACAGCAGTAGTAGGACTCCCTCTGTGTGTTTGGCTTATGCTATGTTTATTAAATTTGCCATAAGAATAGTTCACAAGGTCGGTACTAATGTAATCCCAGATGCTTTTAAGATAATCAGCTAATGGGTTCTCTGACTCTCTGCTGGGTACGATTTTATATGTATATCATGACCTTCACTTCAGACATGCAGTCTTTAAGGACAGTTTCTTAGTCTCTTGGGGAAAACACACATGCTCAGCCAACCCAATTCCGACTGAAAGACAGATTACCAGATTAAACCCAAATAAAAAAAAGTGCACAAGAGCCTGTGGCAGATTCTAACAGCATAAAAATGGATACTTTTATTTTCTGTAACTCCCAACAGGAGTATAATAATATTTTGTTATATTGAAGTGGACTTCTGTCTTCTCTTAATTGTTTGCAGGTTAAATGAGGAGATGCAGAAAAGACAAGAAGCTGAAAATAACCTGAATCTCTATCGCAAGGTAAAGTGAGGATGGAAAGTATAATATACATTCCCAATATCCACTTCCACTGAATGCTATCTTTGAGCTTCATTATTTTGATACAGTCATTGTGATACAGGGGTATAAAAAAGTCTAAACATCTGTCATAATGTCTGGGTCTTGCGTAAGAAAATGTTTACTTTTTATGTTTCACAGAAGAAAAAAACAATTTTGGGTGAGTATATGATAGAATTTTCAAAAGGGGAGGTGAAGTGAGATCATAAACAGTGCCATTTAAAATACAGACTATTTTGATTTAGCCTGCAGAGAAAGAGTCACCAAAATGAAAAAGTGAATTTTGTTTTTGGTGAACAGAATGAAAGGAGGGCACAGAGGAGCTTGGTTTGAGTTTGCATGTTACATAGTTTCTCAATTTTTCATTGGTTTTCAGATGTTCCTGTTCAAACACAATTCAAAGACACGCACACACACAATCACAAACAAAGAGCGCTTTACTGATGTTTACATTTTTTTAAATGTCACGAAACAGATATATAACAACAGTAATAGTCTGACTGTGTGTGTATATGAAGGATGTGGATAATGCTACACTTGCCCGTCTGGAACTGGAGAGGAAGATTGAGTCTCTGATGGATGAGATTGAGTTCCTCAAGAAGATGCATGATGAGGTGAGACACAAATAGATAGTTAATGAATGATGACTTAGAGAAGTCAAATTCAAGTCTAATTTAATTGATAATTTCTTTGTGTGCTGCTTAAATTTGTCAAATTCTTTAGGTTACCATCTAAAATAACATCGATTCAGATTGTGAGAACAAGTAATTATTTCTAGTGTAGTCTATTCGTAATTTTCACGTGATGTCACATCCTTATAGGACAAAACAAGGCTTTCCTCCACAGCCTGCAAGTCATTTCCCCCTGTTTTAAGTACTAATGTAGTAAGACAGTGATATTAAAAGAACAAAGTCAGTATAAATTGATTTATAGATGATGCAAACTATATACAGGCAAACAGATGTAAACGCAACTTAACTGAAGTTCAACCTTATCGTGAACAAGGTGAAAATTGAAGGTGATCTTTTAATAACACGGATTTAGTTGAGACACTCTACGGATGTTTTGCTGTTCAGATCTACATCATTAACATGACTGAAAACTATGAATAGAGCAAGACATTGCACAATAATTTTCTTGAAATACACACCGTTTCAAAAAAACAAATCCAAAACATTTTTTCATGCAGTCCCAATCTAATCTAATGGTAAAATACCTACATTTAAAAAACGTTGCATTTCAATAACAAGTTAAACATCAATGGTATTGTTTCATACTCTTTCATACTTTAATATTCCATCACAAAACAAAAGTCGGTTTCATTTTATTATGTAAAAGTTGGAAAAATTCAAGTTTAAGTATAACCTACTTTATGTAGTCAGTACTGAAATCAATGTTCCTGAGACTAAATTGGCCAAAAATGTAGATCATAAAAGTTTACTTTTAAAGGGATAGTTCGTTCAAAAATGGAAATTCAGTAATTGATTCCTCGCCCTCTTGTTGTTCCAAACCAATAAGAAAAGATCATAAATTTAAGCCATATGAATTGAGAGGTTTAGTCCAAATTTTCTGAAGAGCCTCGATGATGAACAAATGTAATTTAGGCTTTTATTCCCATATAAACATTGATCAGCGAACATAAACAGAAGTTCAGCCGAGCCTGCTTGATGTGCAACGACAACGTTTTATGGGCTTGGGATGACATGAGGATGAGTAAACGATGACAATGTTTTCATATTTTGGGTGTACTTTTAAATACTTTTTATGTGTAACAGTATAGTATATAGTATTCTGCCTCTACACTCTCCTCATACACTTTTGCCCTGTAGACATCCATTGCAAATGCATTACGTGCGCGCACTTTTTTCTTCTTTTTTTGAGTGAAGAGTGTGAATGATTATAGTTATTTTCTCCTCGACTACTATAGTGTGTCACAGACTCATAATGGACCTGAAATGTTCTTTAAAAGGTCATTCCAAGTCACTGATTAAGAGCTGAGAATTGTTATTATTATTATTATTTGAAATATGTAGGAAATCCAGGATGTACAAGTGAGCGTTCAGAATCAGCAGCTAAAGATGGAGGTGATGGAGACATCCAGCCGCCCTGATCTGACCGCAGCACTTCGAGACATCAGAGCTCAGTATGAGAGCATCGCCTCCAAAAACATGAATGAATCTGAGGAGTGGTACAAGTCCAAGGTGAGTGACACCACGGTTCGAGTGTGTTTTACTGAAGACCGATCAAGACTGCAATACACACTGATCATCTTCATGTGCTTTCCCTGTTAGTTTGCAGACCTGACCGATTCTGCCAAGCGCAATGCTGAGGCCATGAGACAGGCTAAACAAGAGACCAGTGACCTGAGGAGGCAAATTCAAGCCCAGAACTACGACACTGATGCTCTCAAGAGCACTGTATAAACATATATATATATACATATTTTTATGAAAATTAAGTTTATTGGCCGTAACCAAGTCATGTAAACGTTCTCACTGTTAAAACTAAAGCATCACTTTGGAAGTCGCACTCTTCTGTGAACACTAAACCTGATCTGATTGGTCATTTCAATCTTTTTAACACAGTTTGAGTACAAATTTTGCAACTTTTTGGCTATTTGTAATTTCTGGGGGCATTTGTCTTCCACAGTGACTATGGTGGTTACGGCCCTGTTATAGTTAGCTTTATATAAAACAATAGATGTCTATGGTATTCCCTTGTTTAGATGGCTGAATATCATGTGTTTATGATGGTAGAATGAGGCTCTGCTGAGGCAGATGAGAGAAATGGAAGAGCAGTTTGCTACGGAGGCTGGAAACTACCAAGACAATGTGGCGCGTCTAGAAGAGGAGATCCAGCGTCTGAAGGAGGAGATGTCGCGCCATCTGCGGGAATATCAGGATCTGCTCAATGTCAAGATGGCCCTGGACATCGAGATCGCCACCTACAGGAAACTTCTGGAGGGAGAGGAAAACCGGTAGGTTGATAAAGCCACTGATCCACTTCATGTTTTACTCCTGGTTTCTGATGAACCTCGTACTTCACCTTTCAGAATTGCGGTTCCTATCATGAAAATGCCTTCAATGAGTGGACACAGTGGCGGTGAGTCTATCATAACAGATAAATGAGTGTTTATAATCATTATTATTGGGTTGTAGAATCTCATGTACAGATAAGTTTGGCAAACTATATCAATATAAAAGGTTTTATTAATATTATCTTTGCATATACGTTACATGTTATTAGTGTGTTGATGTTTATAAATGGGTTTACTTGGAAAAAACAGTATGAAGTTTAATTTCGGTTTGCAGGGGGAAACATTATGAATGAAATTTACTTAACAACACTTCTTATATCTTACATCAATCAATCATTGATTCTGTTTGTCTGTTATTCCTGATATAACAGTTAAAACTGATAAAACAGGTTCATCCTGGTAACTGATGCACTTTACACTCGCTAGGAATATTTTTTCCTTGTGGTTTCCTTTGCGCTAACCCAGCCTATAAAATAATACATCTATATTTTGCGTACAGTTATTTAATTGCCATCCGAGTATCGTGGACTCGCTCTCGTTTCATACAAACACAGTTGCTTCTATTTTGCGATTATTGTTTCGTACAGTGTAATGGATTATAAGATAAATGGGTTTTAAAACGGTTTCATCTTAAATCAATACATCTTCTCTCTATAATAATTGCTGTGGTAAAATACCATGTAGTAAGTGCTATGACTGTACCGTATCCCTTAAATACCTGTCTATATATATATATATATATATATATATATATATATATATATAGCTTTGCATTTAAAGAGCTAATTGTTACGGGCAAGCTGGCGTGTGATGCGGAGAGGAACGAGGAGAGCACGGAGATGAAACTAGAAACACTTTAATAACAGAACTCAAAACCAAAATGGCACATAGTAGTGCAAAACTCAGGGTACATCCACACAACCTACGCATGAAACATCAACAAGAGACCATGACAATGGGAAACATGACGGTATAAGAAGGCAGGGCTAACAAGACACAGCTGACATGATAACATGGGTGACTACGGGAACACAGGAGGGACACACAGGAGGAGAATGACATAACCGTTACACTAATAAAATATTTAAACTCAATATTTCAGTTGATATTTTGTCTAATTATTTAAAAGGTAAAATGTTATTTATTGAACCATCAATGCTAATAAAGAACCTTATAAAATTAATCATTATGAGTTAATTGAATAATTTAAGAGTTTATGAGTAATTCTTGCAGTTCTTGCAGTGAGATTTTACTCCACTCTTCCAGCAAGACACTTTCAATTTCTCGCACACATCTAGGGACTTTACACATGGTTTTTCCGTCATGTCTCCCCGTAGCACTGGCATCTTTGCAGATTCTTGCTCTGTTCACATCTGCAGTTCTCATGCGGCAGGACTGTGCCCTTAAGAGTCAGTAGAAAGGTGCTAAAGTGTCCTAAATTATTGGAACTGTGACCATAATTGTCTCTTGCATGCAAAATGTTAGTGTCTTAAGATTTGAGTTTGAATATACATACATACATATACACAGTGTTGTGAAAACATTTTTGCCTCCCTCCCTTCCTGATTTTTTTTTTTTTTTGTATGCTTGTCACACTTAAATTAAACAAATTTAAATATTAGTCAAAGATAACACAAGTAAACACAAAATGCAGTTTTTAAATGAAGGTTGTTATTATTGAGGGAAAACAAAATCCAAACCTACATGTGTGTGAAAAAGTGATTGCCCCCTAAACCTAATAACTGATTGGGCCACCCTTAGCAGCAAAAAATGCAATCAAGCGTTTGTGATAACGTGCATCAAGTCTTTCACAGCGGTGGAGGAATTTTGACCCATTCGTCTCTGCAGAATTGTTGTAATTAAGAATTTCAAAATCAAGCATGAACTGCCTTTTTTAAGGTCATACAACAGCATCTCAATAGGATTCAGGTCAGGACTTTGACTAGGCCACTCCAAAGTATTCATTTAGTTTTTCTTCATCCATTCTGAGGTGGACTTGCTGTTGTGTTTTGGATGATTGTCCTGCTTCAGAACCCAAGTTCACTTCAGCTTGAGGTCACGAGCAGATGGCCGGAGATTCTCATTCAGGATTTTTTGGTTGACAGCAGGTTCCATCATGGTTCCATTTATCACAGAAAGTCCTCAAGGTCCTGAAGCAGCAAAACAGCCACAGACCATCACACTACCACCACCATATTTTACTATTGGATTTTCTTTTTCTGAAATGTGGTGTTACTTTAATGGCAGATGTAATGGGACACACACCTTCCAAAAAGTCATGAACACTGACCTTAACTCTGGCATGTGAGACCTGCAGTTTTTTGGTTGTTGTTGTGGGGTCTCTTGTGACCTCTTGGATGAGTCTTCACTGTGCTCTTGGGGTAATTTTGGTCGGCCGGGTACACTTCTGGGAAGGTTCACCACCGTTCCATGGTTTTGCCATTTGTGGATAATGGCTCTCACTGTGGTTCGCTGGAGTCCCAAAGCTTTAGAAATGGCTTTATAAACTTTTCCAAACAAATAGACATCAATTAATATCTTTCTCTTTTCTTCCTGAATTTATTTGGATCTCGGCATGATATCTAGCTTTTGAAGATCTTTTAGTTTACTTCACTTTTTCCTATTTAAGTGATTTCTTGATTGAGAACAGGTGTGCCAGTATTCAGGCCTAGGTGTGGCTAGAGAAATTGATCTGAGGTGTGATAAACCACAGTAAGGTTATGTTTTAACGTGGGGGGCGAGGAAACTTTTTCAATGTAGATTTTGTTTTCTACATAGTTAGTTGTTTACGTGGTTAGTTTTATGTGAAATTGTCGAATTAGCTTTTTTGGTTTTGTTCCAATACTCACACTAGGGAATACACACTCACACTGGCTTTGCCTTATTGTCAGGTCAAGTCACCTTTACTTATATAGCGCTTTTTACAATACAGATTGTTTCAAAGCAGCTTTACAGTGGTCACATGAAAACATTACGGCAGCCTTAAAAGAGCAGGCGGATTAATACAATCGATGAATATTAAGTGTTAAGTTTTGATTATTGATCAAATAATCAAAACTTAATTGTGTAAACAATTAAGCAACAAAAATGACCCCTCTGCACCACCTAGCGTCGAACCAGCAATGCATGTTTTTTGTGAGGCTCTGGAAAGTATAATCAACCTTAAAATCAAATAATGGCAGGATGACCTTTTGACCAGTTCTCACCCCTGACCGTAAATTTGGGTCTTTGCGCTAGTTTTGTAACGTTTTGTAACCTTATATTCTAATCACTGAATACGTGCCTTTATTCCCTCAGAATATTGATTTAGAATGTTACAAGCTTTAGATGAATTCCAGTGAGGAACATAAAGTCATTTCTATTCTCAGGACAAACATAAAACAAACACGACAGAAGCACATAAAAGCTGTGTGACACAAAAAACAGACATGCCAATTAGTTACTGACCTGATGAAGACTAATATACTCATAACTGAAGCGTATATTCATACTACTAAACCAAAAGTTTTTACTCCACCGTTGCATCATATTTTCTGTGTAATCTCTTTGAACAGATTACGGTCAGTTTTCTGATACAGGACCTGGAAAGAAAGTCGTAATTAAGACTGTGGAGATTCGTGATGGAGAGGTGAGACACTCCACCACCAGATCTCAGTCATTCCAGTGAATCTAGTGAAGTTCTGTAACAATAAAATAGACTGCATCACATAATAATGTACTGAATTAGGAGCAATGTTTAATGTTATATCTCTCAAACATTAAATGTTTTTGTTTTGTTGGTTAAATGTATATTTGCAGCAAACATCTAATTGATTATTTTGCTCATTGCTCAGGTGGTGAAAGAATCTACAAAGGAGAAGAACAGAGATGAGAAGAAAGATTCACATGGTCAAGGAGTGTCTGGCGGAGATTAGAGCGTCTAGATAAATAAGTTATTAATTGTGTGCTGCAACTTTAAAGGGACTCTAAGTGTAAAATTTAGAGTGATGCTTTTAGTGTAGTGAATAGTCAGCAAATGTTTGACTCAGTATTGTGTATACGATGGTGCTATTAACATATACGAGCGTAAAATGACTGCCTTATCTAAATAAATCATGTGTAGACCAAAATAAAGTCACTAAATCTAGATATGCACACTTACAAACATCAATAACAATATTTCAGAAGTTCACGTCAATATAGCCTTATCTTCAAATAAAAGTGGATGTGAACAGATTTGGTTTGTTGTCCATAATGACCCGTGATACGAAAGACAAATCAAAATGTGCAATGCTGTGGCAGAACCATCACGTCCTATCAGAATTATCATGAATACGAGTTTCCAAGATGGAAATTGGACATGAATGCACTCTAAAGTCATAATTATCTACTACTGGGAAAGCCGTAGATCATTTTGATACCCTAGTTTCCGAATTTTCCGTTCTATAACATTTAAATGACTGCCTATTGCTGTGACTGGGAGTCTGTATTTCTTTTTTCCAAAATGTCTACATCACTGTCTAGTCGTTAAAGTATTTTGGTACACACACAATATAAAATGTCTAGAACAGCCA
Organism: Rhodeus uyekii; assembly: GCA_037043235.1. Taxonomy (NCBI): domain Eukaryota; kingdom Metazoa; phylum Chordata; class Actinopteri; order Cypriniformes; family Acheilognathidae; genus Rhodeus; species Rhodeus uyekii. The sequence continues at coordinate 3,308,743 of JAWRVZ010000061.1, forward strand.
ACAGCATAACTCTGTGAAAGAGTTCCTTCTGCTGAAATACAGACTCCTCGTTCATTGACGAGGAAGAGCTGGCACCAATCAGGCTCCTATGAGAGAAGAGTATGCATCACGGGGGAAAGGAAAAACAGGCAGAACAAAGAGAGAAAACTACACTTCACAGCAGGCTGCAGTTCTACAATACAACAAACTAATTCACAATACAAATTAACAACAGTAAATACATTTTACTGTTGCTTTCCTGTAGCTCAAACAGTAGAGCATTGGCACTTACACCGTCAAGGTCATGGGTTCAATTCCCAGGGAAAGCAAGAACTGATTAGAATGTCAATGTGTTTCTTGAATGCAATGTAAGTCGCTTTGGACAAAGCGTCAGCTAAATGCATAAATGTAAATGTAAATTTAGATCCTGGAATGCAACGCCAGAGAGAGGAGAAAACGAACACACAAATATCATCGACAGAAAAGCTGAAGAGGCCGGAGCAAATAAAAACCAATGAGAGCTTAGAAGAAAGTGACAAATCGTTCACTTTGTGACCACTGTAGGGGAATTACAGTTAAAGACCCGAGGATCAGATATGTTGAATGAAGAGCAGGAGTCAGAAGTGCAGTCAGTAGAAGACATTTTAGTGAAGTTTAGTTTGCAGTTTCATCAGCAGAAGCTTCAGGTCTCACGAGGAGTTCGTAGGCCGCCTCACTTACAATAACATTGTTACAGCAATTATACTCTAACAGAGGGTGCTAATCACGTCAATGATGACGGTTACATGATTCTGATTGGCTAAGAAAGAAAGAAAGACAAAACTAGTAATTTTCCACACAAGAGCAGACAGTCTGAAGCATATCTTCGTTGATCACATGGTTGACTTGTTCGTGACCTTCCACATGGCAGAAATGCGTTTCTAGGTGTCAGCTTGTCGAGAACAAGTCATTCCGTCTCCTTATGTTGCCAGTTGGTCACCTCACCAATACAGACCACATTAACACACACACAGATACACAGGACAAACAGCTTCTCCAAGGCTGAACTCGGCTCAGGCTCCAACTATCAACAGAAAGACTCTGAAAGCAATCTGATAACATGTTCAATCCGGTGAGAAGTGTAGACAATATTCATCATTATTCTATGGAAAAATACAGAAAAGTAAAGAAAGGCTTTAACTAATAATTGGTTATAGGCGACAGACTGAAGTGTACGTAAATTCCCTAACTTGATAATAAATCACTCATTCAAAGAATATGTATTGAAATCAGATAATCCAATCAATCTATAACCTCAGTATTAAATCATTAACCAATATCCTGAATACTTATTTTTATTATTAAATGATTTTCATTTATAAACAACCATATTATTGTGTAATTGCTCTGATATTCTTCTGATGTCCGTATTGTATTTGCCTATGCTAGGGTCCCAGAGGTCATCATGACCCATGGAATACGTGACGGTCCTTCATTTTAGAAATGTTAGTTTATGTAGGATGGATATTGTCTGTTTTTCTCAGAAGAAGAACGAGTTATCAGAATGTTTTTGGGAAGTCTCCGGTTGATAGGTCTGCCAGCATCAACTTCAACCTTGGAGAGACGGTGTATTTGTGTGTGTGTGGGTGTTAATCTTTCTGTGCAGGTCCAGGAGAAGGGTGCGGGACGTAGATTTTCGATGGAGACTTACAGTCATTTCATGCCTAAATCCAGTCTAAACATCAGCAGTTCAATGCATGGAGATATGCTACTGATGTTATGTCTTTGCGTGGAAGATTAATCATTTTTGCCTACTTTTTCAGCCAATCAGAATTTAAGTTTTTTAAGTAATGACGTAATGTGAAAGAAGAAGAAATGTGACCTTAGAAAGAAAAAAGAAATGTGAAATGTGACCTTAGGAAAGTATAATTGATGTAACAATGAAAATGTAAGCAGAGCGGCCTACGAACTCCTTGTGAGACTTGAAGCTGGCTTCTACATGATGAAACTACAACCTATTCTTTACTAAACTTTTTTTTTTTTTAAATTCAATGCACTTCTGACTCCTGGTCTTCATTCACCATGTCTGGTCTTCGGGTCTTTGACTGTAATTCCCCTACAGTATACAAATAAGAAAAAGAAAACAATATATATACACAAGCAGCAATGGATTTCAGAATCGTCTCTATAACCACTGACAGTTCAGATGATGGTGAATCTCTATGCTGGTGAACTTCATCACTGTAGTATGCAGGCAAAAAAAATCCATTACATTAGATTGTAGGCCTTGAAGAAAATCGTCCTTTAAACTTCATTAACCAACAACATTAACAAGTGGGATGTAGAGTAGATGCCCAGTTCTGAGCTGAATTTGTTGTCAGTTTTATTTAAAAAATAGGCCTTGAATAAAACTGTCCTTTCAGACTGCAAACTTTACATTTAAATAAACCTTTAGTCATTTGGTGTTGAATAAGAATTAACTTTGAAGGTCCGCTTTATACACTGTAATGAGAGTTAGCTGAAATATTTCAGTTACTTATGAGTATTAGAGTCAGGTTAGTAGAGTAAGTCTGTTGGGCAAGTGTTATCAGATATTAAACAGACTAAACCTCTAATGACTGCTAGTTGACATGTCAAAAGTTACTTATTAGTAGACTTTTATTAGTCAATAAACTATTTATTAGTTTATTGACCATTCTCTTATTAGTAGAATTAGTATTTGTATAAAGTGGACCATTGAAATAAAGTTACCTGAATTTTCTTGTTTTGATATAGAATATAAGATGAACAAAATTAATGGCACAAGTTATCCCCATATGGCTCAACTTACCCCTCATTAGGGCCAATAGCCCATTGATTTTTTGTGTGTGTGTGGAAAATCATATTTAAACAGTATTGGTAGTCCATCATATTCCATGCACCCCCATTACAGTCTTAAAGGATGCATATTAATATCTTTAGGCTTCAAACAATGCAAATCAAGCACATCAAGACAGATAAAAGAGAACGTAGTAAGGAATGGGGATACTTTTAATGTAAATAGCAGAACAAAAAACCCAGCATGGCACTACAGATTACACGTGTATCACAAAATCAACCTCAAAGAACTCTTCATTTAAAAAAAGTAAAAAAAAGGGCTTAGATCCATTTTTCTATACATTTCCAAACCGCTCCGCACGTTTCCGCTTCTTTGCCTGAAAAAGAAAGGGCCGAGAGTGAGGAGAAGGGTTACACAGTGAGAAACTGGAGATTGTAACATGGCTTGCATTCAGTTCTACCTCAATCCAACCCTTCACACCAATTCACAAATCTTAACATGGTGGCTGCGCTCTCTTGATCAGAACTGCTGTCTCCAGCAGAACCCGTACCTCTGAATCCTCGGCTCCAGCGGAGGCTGCACTGGTGACGATGCCAAATCTCTCCTTCCTCTTCTTTAGCTTTTCATCATCCTCAAACTGTGAAACAGCAAACAAACCATGACAAAACAGTAGTACAAGTGTGAGGCACTTCTGTTTACAGGCTTTAAAAGTGATCGTTCAAGTGATGAAGACCTAAAGTATGGTAGTCGTTTGTTTCCTAATGTTAGGATCATTTAGAAGGAAAGACACTGTTCCTCAGGGGAGCTCAACCACTTCAAAACAAGTCATTTTGGCAGCTTGATTTCAATAAAACATTTATTACGTTTCATTACACAGTGATGAGGCTCAGTCTGTTGTGATTGGTCTACTCTGATTGGTCAGATGCTCCAGTCAGTCTGTTGTGATTGGTCTACTCTGCTCTGATTGGACAGATGGCACAGAATTCTTTAATATTACAGGTAATTTCTTTGTTTGAAATTATGAAATTACCTTTTTAGAAACAGAGGAGACATTCATGCCAAAACGTTCTGCTCTCTTCTTTAATACCTCGACATCAACCTAAAAAAAAAAAAGCAGTTAAAATGAGATATTTCACATTCCAGTTTCAAAGTTCCTTCCAAATTTGCAAGGAAATTACTTACATTTATTTTCGCTGAAGTTCCTAAATGCAAAAAACAAACAAACATCACTGGATGGACATATTACATTTTAATTTATTAGTCTTTGAACAGCAGCAGAGACAACACAACGCTCAGCTGCTCTGTCCTCACCTGATACACACAGCAAACACCGATTTATGACGTATGGACAAGTCAAGTTTTATTTTAGTGTGGGAGTCTTTTTAATTGTTTAATGAATTATTTATAAATAATTCAGCAAATAAATGGCTTTTGCTCAGATATTTTTATTGACCACATTATGCTTTATAAATGAATTGTAATAATGTTAGCATTAAAATTATATATTTTATAACTCGCCACCCTTTATAAGCTTCTGTCTGACGTGTTAAAATTGAGTTATTCACATATTCTTAGTCCCAAAACGTACACAACATAAAGACATCACATGTTCTATTTATTTAGAAAACAAAAAGGTTCCAAGGAGGTGAAGTCTTAAGAAAATTAAGTAATGTGTAAATAATTTAGTAAAATACTTAAATGAACAAATTAGAATTTTAGTTATCAGACCAAATGTCAAACTAATGACTTGTAATGAATCAAAAAGAAAATGAGAATTAAACTTAGACTGGTTATCTTTTTACTTATTTTCAAGAAATGGTATGATACTGTTTTAATTGGATATTATAAATAAGTGGATAATCAATTTGTGAAAAATGATGCATATATAATCATTATGGTCTTAACTATGATAACAAAACTTGCACAACTTAATAAATAAATAAAAAGCAGCAGGATTTTAAAAATAAATCTATAAAAATAAATCAGGCTTCTTGGAAACACGTTTGAGGTCTTTCAACTCACCTTTGGGAGATTCAGTTACTGGCAACCCAAATCTAAGGAAAAAAGGAGGAATAAGATATATGTATGATTCAAAACAACCATCACAATTACACAGGTTTGTGCACCTATCTTTGTGAGGACATTAACTGGCATAATCCCCTTACCCTAATCCTACAGTGTTCGCCACACATGATTACAAACCTTGGCCAAGACTGTCATTTTCCTTTTTTATAAAAAAAAACATTTAATTTGGTTAACAGATTGTGTGATCAAAAAAATTCAAGCATCTTCACTGCTCCATATGCAGCAAGAGTCAGATCTAACTTATGACATGACGAGAGTCAGACTGACAAGGACGATGGCAGAGGATTTGTGTCAAATGAGAACAACGCAAGAGAAATTTAAGCTTTGGTAATTTAAATATTCAAGCTTAAGATGCAAAAAGGAACTCAATTCGTTACTTGCACAGAATGTGGAAGGTTTTTGGCGCACACGGTCAAGTGCTCGAAAAAGTAATAATTCACTGCTTGACTGCATAACTTTTGTAACTTTAAGAATTAAGATACGTTTCATTTATACAGTGAAGACTCACCCATGTTATTATACACAAAGACCCCAAATAATTACATATTAAACATCAACAAACGCAAGGGAGAAAAGATGGGTTTTAAGGCAAGATTTAAACTCAGATAAACTGGAAGCCATTCTAACAGGGTCAGGAAGATTGTTCCATAGCGTGGGGCCGGCCACTTCAAAAGCTCGATTTCCCCTTGACTTTAGGCAGGTTCTGGGGATCTTTAAGAGGAGTTTATCCTCCGATCTCAGTTCTCTCACGGGAGTGTAAGGGTGAAGAAGATCGGTCAGGTAGGAGGGAGCCAGATTATTTAGAGATTTGTAGACAAGTAGTATAATTTTGTATTGAATTCTAAACTGGGTAGGCAACCAGTGAAGAGATCTCAGGAGGGGCGTAATGTGATCGAATTTATTACGCCTCTTAAGAAATCTAGCTGCCGCACTATTTGTAACCTAGAAATTTGCGCCTTTGAGATCCCGTAATAAAGGGAATTGCAGTAGTCCAGTCGCGATGTAATGAAGGCATGGATAGCTGTCTCTAAAGAACCCTCGGAAAGGAAGGATTTAATTTTGGAGAGAGAGCGAAGATGGAAGAAACTAGAACCAACAACAGTGCTAATTTGCTTATCGAATTTTAAACAGTTGTCAAAGACCACTCCCAGATTCCTCACTTTGGGAGAGATAAATGAGCTTAATGACTCAAGATCAATAGGATTTTGTGTTCTGGAGTCAGAAGGGTTGAAGACAATGACTTCCGTTTTATCTGAGTTTAGGGAAAGAAAGTTATTGGAAAGCCATGATTTAACATCGTCTAGACATGCTAATAGAGTATGGAGAGTAGATTTTCCTTTTCTGGTTATAGGCAGATAGATTTGCATGTCATCAGCGTAGCAGTGGAAGGAAACGTTATGTTTGCTAAAGATAGAGCCCAAAGGAAGCAAGTAAAGAGAGAAAAGGGTAGGAGCTAGAATGGAGCCCTGAGGAACACCGCAGCTTAGATTGCTTGAGTCGGAAGTGAAGTTACCAACTTTAACTGAGAAACTTCGATTGGTTAAAAAAGATTTGAACCAGCTTAAGACCTCCCCCTGTAGCCCGATGCAGGATTCCAGGCGAGAGACAAGAATCTCGTGATCAACAGTGTCAAAGGCTGAGGACAGATCAAGCATAACTAAAATGACAGAATCGCCTGAATCAGTAGCCATTAGGATGTCATTAAGGACTCTGATAAGGGCAGTTTCGGTACTGTGCATAGTTTTGAAACCGGACTGAAATTTCTCGTAGATGTGATTATTTGCTAAAAAGGATTGGAGCTGTAAAAACACAATTTTTTCCATTACCTTAGAAATAAAAGGTAAAACAGATATGGGCCGGAAATTTGATAAGACAGAAACATCCAGTGAGGGTTTCTTTAGAACTGGAGTTACCATGGCCATTTTTAAGCTGTCTGGGACAGACCCTGAATGCAGACATTTGTTTAACAGGGACACCAGTCCCGATCCAATAATGTCAATCAATTGTTTCAAATAACGAGGGTGTATTCAATTGTTTCAAATAACGAGGGACAAAGGGTAGGTTTAAGTTTTACAATAACTTCCTTGAGTGATTGTAGAGAGACAGAGTTAAATGTAGTCCAAAAGGCAGGTGGGTTTCCAGGTGTCGAGATTTCGTGATCAGCTGCTTGTATCTGGACCCTCAGACTCATCGCTTTGTCACTGAAATGACTCAAGAAATCTTCACAAAGTGTAGAAGTGGGATTTTGAAAAGTACTTACAGGGGGATTTAGCACTGAGTTTATAACCGAAAAGAGAATTTTAGGAGTGTGGTGGTGTTTATCAATCAAATTTGAGAAGTAGAGAGACTTAGCGCTCTTTACAGCACACTGATACAGAGTCAAACTGTTTTTCAGAATATCGAATGAGATTGTTAGTTTGTCCTTTTTCCATTTTCGTTCAGCTTGCCTACAGGATTGTCTTAGAGAGCGAATATTTTGATCTACCCATGGTTCAGATTTAGGTTTAGGCTTAAAGGACTTAAAAGGAGCAGCCACATTCAATACATCAAGCCATACAGTGTTCAAAGCTTGATAATGATTTTCAGCATCAAGTTCAGCTGATGAGGTTTCAAGTGACATGGAAAAGCCAGCTTCATTATAATGCTTAGTAAAATCCTCACAGAACAGTGGTGAGTAAACACGGGTCAGTTTAGCGTCAGATACTGCTTTATAGGAGATGGCAGGGAGAGAGATTTTAAATATGATAGGGAAGTGATCAGATATGAGAGATTCAATCACTTCATTGTCAGTAATCAACAGGCCAAAAGATAAAATTAAGTCCAGAGTGTGACCTTGGTTGTGTGTAGGAAGTGTAACCCATTGTCTTAGATTGAAAGAGTCAATGATGTTCAAGAACTCTGCCGGTAGTTGTTTCGATGGGCAGCACACATGGACATTAAAATCACCTAGTAGAATGATACGATCGTAGTTAGTGATGAGATCCCCTATAAGCTCTGTGAGTTCTGCTATAAAGCCTTTAGTTGAATGCGGTGGCCGATATATCAGCGCTAAAACAATGGGATCATACCAGTCAAGTAGTAATAGCTGGACTTCAAAGCTCGTGAAATTTGGGGACGGTAACGTCCGACACCGGGAACTAAAGTTTTTCTTAGTGATTATCGCGAGTCCTCCGCCTCTTCCCACAGGACGGGGAGAGTTATAGAAACAGTAGTCGGTAGGAACAAGTTCTGAAAAAGGACTCAAATCCCCTACCTTCACCCAAGTTTCGGTGATAAATAGGAAGTCCAGGTCGCGAGAGGAGATAAAATCATTGAGGATGAAAGTCTTGTTCACCAGGGATTGCGCGTTTATCAGCGCCATTTTAGGAGTGTGTAGCATTTGAGTGCGGTGCGAGGACGGGGCTTTGCTCAGAAAGCGAAGATTTGCAGTGTTTACTCCCTTCGGACGAGGTCGAATGACAATACGAGAAGTATAGTCCTGGAGAAGTCCAGCTGGAGACGTGGGAGGAGCAGGATAGTTAGCTGGAATGGATGTGAGACACCGAGATGACAGGGTCGGTGAGTACCAGGCCGCGGAAGAAAATCCGGAATATCGCGTAAAATACTCTCAAAATAGTTGGGTTAGTAGTTTTAGCAATGGTATTAAAATTTGAAGAGAGGATGTAGAATTTTCACACCATGTTATCAAGCAGCTAATAATGTGCTGCTAATGTTACACAAACCACGTTTCCGTTAGTCAAAGCTGCCTTCTGAAAATCAGCATCCTCACAAACGCTTTAACAACATCAGATAACAGATAACATCATAAAATTGTAATACACAAACACATAATTCACACGCTATATTGATAATGAATAATAAATATAGCCGATTAATAAAGAAAAATATCCCGGGATAAGCTGCTTCTCTTGAGAATCCACTGCTTCAGAGCGGCTATAGGTAATGACACGCTAAAGTCACATTGACACGATAAGTTATAATGTAGCTTGTGACGCAAGACGCAGAGATTTCAAATCACGACCGATTCACTGCAGTCTTAAGCTCAACAATGGTGTTGACTGTAAAAACACCACATATAAACAACATTAAAAACTGATTTTCACCACAGGGGGCATTTAAAAGCAAAAGTGAAAAACAAGCGAGCATTTAAACCTTAAAACCCTCAAACAGCCCGTTAAAGTGAGGAGCAGCCAAAAGATCTCCAATCTGTCCTCACAAAGATGGTCAGAAACTCAAACTAGTCCTCACAAAGGTTTTAAAATACATTAAAAATGTAGTTTCGGCAAATGGTTCAGCAGATTTCGGTCTTTCACATTCTAATACACAAGCTTTAAATTTCACCCTGTTGCAAAATATTCAATTCCCTCTCACACTTATGCAAGAAACATAAGCATGTATGATCACAGCACAAAGTACTTCTTCAAACAAGTCATTTTCATAAATCTTCAGTCTTTGACCCTCTTTTAAAGCCGCCCCCCCCCGGTAAGAAACCGTCAAACCTTGCTGCTCGCGCGGCCTTTTTTGTGTCCACACTTGGAGGAACATTGAAGCGCTCTGCTCTCTTCTGAAGCCTCTGCAATAAACAACATTATAATAGTTTAGACAAGAGCATATTCAACATAACATGCCTAATAAACAATAATAATCCACCAGAGGAAGTAAACCTGTAGTGATGTCCCGTTTATAAACAATCACGGTATTGAAGTGGACTACTCCCCTGAACTGTTTGAAACAATTCTCCAAATCTGAATTTATATTCATGAATGATTAATCATTCTTATTTCAACAGCTGGAGGGTTCAAATCAACAGATGCTTTGCTTGAACTTAAAGTCCCTTTTTTTCCCTAAAACTATAAATCAACTTTGTCTTTCTCATTTTCTTTCAGCCGTTAAAGGTTGTAATTTTAGATTTTAATAATTATGAAGTTTTTGCTATGGTATCGAAACCACTAGAGTAAATTGTAAATTGTAGTATTATTAGTACCAACTACAAAAAAAGAAAAAAAAAAGAAAATCGCGACATCTACAAATGTATGATACTACAGAATAACAATGGTTAAGTTTATTAGTAGCAATTACAAAGTAGAAACAAGGGCTGCCGAATTATTTTGTGTTTTTAAATGTTCATTATTTTTTAATTACCTTATGCTTGTTTTAGTTTCTTATTGATTTATTTCCAGATCAAATTGAAACTTTTGAGTTAACTGCCAAGTCAACGTTTTACATTTTCAACTAAGATTCATATTTTATTTCAATTAACAGAAGTTATTTTACGTTTTTTTAACGGTTCTATTTTTAGTGAATGATAACCCTGCTGTAGAGCAACATGGTGAGAATGTTTAATCATTTGGTGACAATATTACTATATGTGGTTTAAGTTAATCTAACAAACACTGACCAAAAGATGATTTCCAGCTGGAAATGGGCCGTTCACATTATTGCACACAAGTCACGATGACTACTTTAATGACACGCATGATGTTCCACACACTAATGAATAATCACAGTAAAGGATATATATATATAAATAAAAGATCGTTACCTCACCAACTGTAGCAGGAGGGCTCATCTTGACCAGTTTTTTCTCAGTCACCCTGAAATCATGAGCACAATAAGGAGTTAAAAATAAGCCTCAGTCAAAGCTTAAAGTTGCATGAAGCACTCCATTCAGTTCTGCATCAGTGAGACACTTATGTCAAAATACCTGAATTCACATAAAACCAATCAGCTTGGTCTTCAGTGAAGGTAAACAGTTGGGAGAATAGTGGATGTGCATGTACAGTAATATCTTGAGATACGAGCGTCCCGACATACGAGTCTTACGAGATACCAGCAAGCCTTACAGCTAATTTTTTATTTGAGATCCGAGCACTTACAGACGCCGATGCTAGAGGTGTTCAGCACTTGGAGCAGCTCAAGTGCCTCATTTTTGGGGTAATTGCATATGATCTCCACTAGAGGCAGCTTGGTTTTACAGCGGGGGTTACCGGGGGCAACGAGTGATTCACCAGTATTAAGCTGAGAGCAGCATGAGTTATGAGTGTTCAATAATAATAAATATGAGGTTCTGATGTTATCCAATGCACTACACTTCCATATTGTGTCTGGGTTATCTACGTAATTTACGTTATCCCTCCCTCCTGCTCCTCACATCCCACCATTAGCCGCTACTGTATCGTTTGTCTTGAAGGAAAGAACTCATTTTATCTTATGGAAGACTTATATTAACTTATTTTATCACAGGAATCCTTATAGAATTGTGTGTCTCTCTATAGCAATTAAAAACATGTGTTTTCCATTGTTATTAGCACTAATAAGGGAGTTTTTTAGAGGGACGGAACAGATTAATTTTTTTCCTGTTATTTCTTATGGAAAAAAATTATTTGAGATATGAGCAATTCGAGTTACAAGCTCGGTCCTGGAACGGATTATGCTCGTATCTCAAGGTATTACTGTATATCAGTATACTGGACTTGCACATTCGGTCTTAAAGTATAATAAACCTGCTACAGTCTTTGATATTAATGAAAAAACACTATTTTACTACCAATTGGTTGCTTAAATTATTGCTGAAAAGGATTTTAATTATATTAAGCTAGGTTTGCCATGGTATTGTAATGTGTGTTTTAAATGTTAGAGTCACTTTTGTTTGGGTGGCTATTGCAAAATGTGCTTTATATTAGCCTGATAGAAATGTTATGAAGTACAAAACTGTGCATTAATTGGACATTTAAAGAAAAACTATAGCTTTCCTGTAGCTCAAACAATAGCGCTTGTAACACCAAGGTCATGGGTTCGATTCTCAGGGAAAGCAAGAAATCATCAGAATGTCGAAGTGCATCTTGAATGTTTTGGGTAAAAGCGTCGGACAAATGCATAAATGTAAATGCAACAGTACATACGTTTCAGGTGGACTAAGCTCCTCCTTCTGGTCAGCGCTCTCTTCTTTGGCAAAGGACTCCTAAAACAAGTGAAATATGTTGAGAAAATCAGTCACTGTGACAGTTTATGCCATCTGGAGCCTGACACAAGAAACACTTGTGCACACAAACATTATTTGTCAATTTACACTCAGTCACTTGTGATCGATCAGCCAAGACAGATCTTAATACCAAGTGTAATTTAGTTTAACACTTCAGAGCGCACACACACACACACATACACACACACACACACACAACATATTAAATATAAATAACTCTGGAGCAAACAGATTCATTGTGCATCTCTTTCAGCTCTTGTCCGGAAGCTACCATGAAAATGAATCACTTTCAGGACATCTTACCTCAACATCAACATCCCCATCTCCATCACCATACACTCCCAGAACCTCCTCTTCATTCACTTCTTCTACAAAACAAAAACCATTTCAAAAGTTAAATGGGCCTTATAAACAGGCTTTAAAATGCACAACCACAAATACACCAAAAAAAATATTGTGCAGGTCGGGCAAATCAGCTCATCATCAATTTCGGTGCATGGCAGGTTGCGATTCACAAATGATGTCCTACCACCACTTCATATGCCATCGCTACTAGAGACTCCCCCCCAAAAAGAGGAGCCTCCAACATTATTTTACTAAAGCATACAGAGGGTTTCATTGTAGGGGATTTACAGTTAAGAACCGAGGACTAGATTTGTTGAATGAAGAGCAGGAGTCAGAAGTGCAGTCAATAGAAGACATTTTAGTGAAGTTTAGTTTGCAGTTTCATCAGCAGAAGCTTCAGGTCTCACAAGGAGTTCGTAGGCCGCCCCACATACAATAACATTGTTACAGCAATTATACTCTAACAGAGGGTGCTAACTACATCAATGATGACGGTTACATGATTCTGATCGACTAAGAGAGAAAGAAAGATAAACAAAACTAGTAATTTTCCACACAAAAGCAGACAGTCTGAAGCAGATCTTCGTTGATCACATGATTGACGGGTTCGTGACGTGGCTTGTCAAGAACAACGAGTCATTCCGTCTCCTGATGGTGCCAGTTAATCACCTCACCAATACAGACCATATTAACACACACACTCACTCAGTCACACACACACACACACACACACACACACACACACACACACACACACAGCTTCTCCAAGGCTGAACTCGGCTCAGGCTCCAACTATCAACAGAAAGACTCTCAAAACATTCTGATAACATGTTCTATCTGTTGAGACGTGCAGACAATATTCATCCTTACTCGATGGAAAACTACAGAAGAGTAAAGAAAGGCTTTAACTAATAAAAATCCCTCACTTGATTCTAATCACTCTTTACAAATCATTCAAAGAAAGGAAAAGAACATATGAAAATAAGACAAAGAAAATAATATATAAACAAGCGTTAATGGATTTCCGAATCATCCTCTCAGCACAATGAGAGAAAAGCACGCTACGCCTAGTTTTTATTTAAACAAATAGTTTTCTATGATTAATATTACGCTCTGTAACCGGCCTCAAAGATTTACATTAACATTTATCAAGAGAAAAAGGAAAAAAATGGGGCAGCAATACACTTCAATATGAGACATCTAAAAGCATAATTTTTTAGATTAGATTCAGCTTTATTGTCATTGCACAAGTACAGGTACAAGGCAACGAAATGCAGTTTAGGTCTAACCAGAAGTGCAATAGCAGCAAGTGCAGGATATATACAATGGTTGCATAAGTGCAGGATATGGAGATATACAGGATTTACAGGTAATATGTACAATGAATATAAATATACAGATGGTTATTACTATAACAGGTGAGTGTGTGCTATAAATAGAAGTCAGATCTGTTAAAGAACCGGACCATGAAGTATCTTGCATTAGAAAACACCTACCATGCTCTTCCAGGTAAGCCTGCAGCCGCGCAATCAGATCACCTTTATTTCCTTTGGCTTCCAGCCCTCGAGCTGTGCATTCGAGCTTCAGCTCGGCCAACTGAGGAGATTAGATTATCACCGTTAATGACTGGAAAGACATTTATCAACCACAAACAACACATCTGCTCTGTCAGAACCAACGCGGTGTCAAAAGAGCATCAGCATCTGAACAAACATGCCCATTTCTTTATAGACGAGTCCTAACAAACTGAACCATGTGATATGAAATTCAGAAAGAAAGAAACATACAGACAGACAATTAATTAAAAATCTCAACTACAATGTAAAAAAAAACAATAGTAGGGATTCACAATATATTGGTAGATTTCATAATTATTAAGCTTATCGTCCTGATAAGTTTCGTCCGATACATTAAAGCTGATAATGTATTGTTTCAATCCGATGACAGGGTTTGTCATGATGGTTTTGAATCACTTGAAATATGATTGAAAATCACTTTGAAAAGGAAAATTTAGTTCAGAGCAACATGTGCAATGCAAATCTGCCATGTCAGCTACACAATCATAACTGTGTTTTAATGCTGAGGCTTTTCTATGCCTCAAATTTTCAGGGTCTCAAAAATGAGAGATTTATCAGCCGATATATATTAATATATTGACTTTCATAAGAGTTATTGTACTGGTCAAAATGTTCATATCAATACATCCCTACATAATAATATATTAGCTGGTGATTAAGTAGGCGGTGTGTCAAATTCTAACAAGCTTATTTAAGTTTTCATTATTTAAGGTGGATTTATGCACAGAGTTAATGGACAATACGTTGTTTACACTAGATTTACGCCCATAATTAAGGTTCAGGAAAGTAGAAAACTGGGTGTTAGTGAACTATGATGACAGGAAAAGTCAAACGACTTTTAAGCGGCAATTTGTTTTGAGCAAGACTATGCAGCCCAAAACTCACTGCTCTTATGGACAGGCACGGGGAGGGACGAGAGCGTGTGCTGTGGGGGTTATTTATTTAAAGTTAATAAACCACAGCAAGATAAGGGTGTAACATCTTAATGTGGGGGAACAAAGTCGCATTTATAGAAAGGTTTAAGGAAACGTGCACTTATGTGTTAAAGCGAAAGACTGAGACTGGAGGAAAAATGCTGTCTGGGAAAGAAAGCTCACTGGATTTCAACAAACGTTAAATCTATTATTACTTAATCATCATAATTCAACCTAGCACAGCTTACTGTTACAGTCATATCCAAACGCGAATCAGACGGTTAAACAGTCCTTTGTGCTAATCTCTTACCTTGAGTTTATGCAGCTCCACGACTTCCGCCATTTTCTCGGAGAGGTTTGTATTTTGAAATCCGCTTCCTTCCGGTCTTGACGTCATTAAAGACCATGTTGCGCTGCAGCGCCAACGGGCGGTCAGGTGACAAAGCGTAATGGTTACGTCATTTAAAGGAACAGTACACAGTACAAAAAAATTAATTCTGTCTTCATTTATTCATCCTCAAGTTGTTTCAAACCTGAATGTTGGTAATCAACACTATTGACTTCCATAGTATTTTCCACCCACACAATGGAAGTCAATGTCTCAATATCTTAATTTGTGTCCAACAGAGAAAGAAACTCATACAGGTTTGAAACAACTTGAGGATGAATAAATGATGACAGAATTTTTATTTTTATTTGAACTATCCCTTTAAATAACGTTAAACACCGAATTCTCAATTAGTTAAATTGAGCTGAATATTGACACTGACTGTAGTCTTTTGTAGAGGTACTTTAGTTCATTATAGAAAACTCTGATGCTGCTTTAAATCTCAGCAATTTATTAATGTATAAATAAATACTTGATTGGACTCTTCAGGGTTGTCAGATCTGCGTTACAAAACTAATCCAATGTCTAATCAAACATCGTCCAAATGACCAAATGCCAAATATCCAAAATCAAAATATGCCTTTCCCATCCCATACAGTCAATGTTATATAAAATGAAAAGCCTCATAAACACAGCTCAAGCAAAACTGAACATGTTGCACATTTTTATCATTGTTAAAATATAAAATATTTTAATTATTTAATCATTTAATTTGATCAGTTTAGATGTTGCCCAATTCTGCAGAAAAACAAATAAGCATTAAAATGAATACAAATGATGACATAGCTATGAAATGAAAAGTCGAAATTATGCCATAAAAAAGTCAATTATGACATACAGGGATGTTTAATCTCATAGTCGACTTTTTAATCTCATAATTATGATTTCATAATGAAGATTAGAAGGTCATAATTACAATTAGAAGGTCATAATTTCGACCTTTTATGTCATAAATATGGTCTAAAAGTAAAATTAGCAGGGCGTAGTGTTATAATTTTGATTTAAAATGTCATAATTATTGCGTAGCATGTCATGATTTCAACATTATCTCATAATTTGAACTTTTTACTTTATAGTTATGATATAAAAGTTTTAAAAACAGTGTGTAGAATGTGATAGTATCTCATAGTTATGATTTTTTTTTATAGTGTGAGGGAAACGGACTTCCAAAAGAACAGCCGATCTATTCAACAGACGGCGCTCTTGCTTTCGTTTACAGTCCCCGCGCAAAACCGTTTATTGGGCGGGAGTTATTTTTCTTGCTGCTGTTCATTGGTCGCGTCGTTTGTTACGTAGCGTCAGTTCATTGGTTTACGTCAGGAGGCGGCCGTTTCTTTCAGTGGGCGGGGCCTGTTTTGTGCGCTTTGTCGCGAGGGCGTGTTGTTTGAAACGCGGGAATTGATGGTATTGATGTTATGTCGCGACATGACTTTAGTTCGCCTGTATTTTTACCTTTCAAATGAACGATTTTAATGTTTTTCATCGCCCTTTTGCATCTAAAAGTGCTCGCACCACACATCTGCTGTTTTAAATAGATTTGGAGTGGACGTTTCCCCGTAAAAGGGGGAGTTTGAAATGGAGTCGTTTCAGAAAGTGGAGAAGATCGGGGAGGGAACATATGGGGTGGTTTATAAAGCCAAGAATAAAGTCACCGGAGAAACCGTCGCTCTCAAGAAGATTCGTCTCGACACGTGAGTGTTTGTCGTTAGTTTTATGCCGTCGAGATGGAAATAACTCTTAGTCTCTGAATCCTGTGGTGAAACGGATCTGTTTCGTGATTTTAGACGCAGTTTACCTCTATCTGTCAAAACTTGCACTTCTGATCTAAAACACTTTGTGTTTGCTGTGGCAACACTTTACAAAGATTCCCTTTGTTTGCATCAAGTGTCACGAACACGATTGTTAGTTCATGTTTGTTTATAATACATTAACTGTCTTAATGTATGTACAATATATATAACTCAAAATAAATTAAAAGTTGTGTACGTGGAAATTAACATTAACCTGGATTGGAAAAAAAGGTACAGTAGTCGGATAGACAGACGTTTGTCTGAAATGAGGTACAGTAGTCGGATAAACAGACGTTTGTCTGAAATGAGGTACAGTAGTCGGATAGACAGACGTTTGTATGAAATGAGGTACAGTAGTCGGATAGACAGACGTTTGTCTGAAATGAGGTACAGTAGTCGGATAGACAGACGTTTGTCTGAAATGAGGTACAGTAGTCGGATAGACAGACGTTAGTCTGAAATGAGGTACAGTAGTCGGATAAACAGATGTTTGTATGAAATGAGGTACAGTAGTCGGATAGACAGACGTTAGTCTGAAATGAGGTACAGTAGTCGGATAAACAGACGTTTGTCTGAAATGAGGTACAGTAGTCGGATAAACAGATGTTTGTCTGAAATGAGGTACAGTAGTCGGATAGACAGATGTTTGTCTGAAATGAGGTACAGTAGTCGGATAGACAGACGTTTGTCTGAAATGAGGTACAGTAGTCGGATAAACAGATGTTTGTCTGAAATGAGGTACAGTAGTCGGATAGACAGACGTTTGTCTGAAATGAGGTACAGTAGTCGGATAGACAGATGTTTGTCTGAAATGAGGTACAGTAGTCGGATAAACAGATGTTTGTCTGAAATGAGGTACAGTAGTCGGATAAACAGATGTTTGTCTGAAATGAGGTACAGTAGTCGGATAGACAGATGTTTGTCTGAAATGAGGTACAGTAGTCGGATAGACAGACGTTTGTCTGAAATGAGGTACAGTAGTCGGATAAACAGATGTTTGTCTGAAATGAGGTACAGTAGTCGGATAGACAGACGTTTGTCTGAAATGAGGTACAGTAGTCGGATAGACAGATGTTTGTCTGAAATGAGGTACAGTAGTCGGATAAACAGATGTTTGTCTGAAATGAGGTACAGTAGTCGGATAGACAGATGTTTGTCTGAAATGAGGTACAGTAGTCGGATAAACAGACGTTTGTCTGAAATGAGGTACAGTAGTCGGATAAACAGATGTTTGTCTGAAATGAGGTACAGTAGTCGGATAGACAGACGTTTGTCTGAAATGAGGTACAGTAGTCGGATAGACAGACGTTTGTCTGAAATGAGGTACAGTAGTCGGATAGACAGACGTTTGTCTGAAATGAGGTACAGTAGTCGGATAAACAGACGTTTGTCTGAAATGAGGTACAGTAGTCGGATAAACAGACGTTTGTCTGAAATGAGGTACAGTAGTCGGATAGACAGATGTTTGTCTGAAATGAGGTACAGTAGTCGGATAGACAGACGTTTGTCTGAAATGAGGTACAGTAGTCGGATAAACAGACGTTTGTCTGAAATGAGGTACAGTAGTCGGATAGACAGACGTTTGTCTGAAATGAGGTACAGTAGTCGGATAGACAGACGTTTGTCTGAAATGAGGTACAGTAGTCGGATAGACAGACGTTTGTCTGAAATGAGGTACAGTAGTCGGATAAACAGACGTTTGTCTGAAATGAGGTACAGTAGTCGGATAAACAGACGTTTGTCTGAAATGAGGTACAGTAGTCGGATAGACAGACGTTTGTCTGAAATGAGGTACAGTAGTCGGATAGACAGACGTTTGTCTGAAATGAGGTACAGTAGTCGGATAGACAGATGTTTGTCTGAAATGAGGTACAGTAGTCGGATAGACAGACGTTTGTCTGAAATGAGGTACAGTAGTCGGATAAACAGACGTTTGTCTGAAATGAGGTACAGTAGTCGGATAGACAGACGTTTGTCTGAAATGAGGTACAGTAGTCGGATAGACAGACGTTTGTCTGAAATGAGGTACAGTAGTCGGATAGACAGACGTTTGTCTGAAATGAGGTACAGTAGTCGGATAAACAGACGTTTGTCTGAAATGAGGTACAGTAGTCGGATAAACAGATGTTTGTCTGAAATGAGGTACAGTAGTCGGATAGACAGATGTATGTCTGAAATGAGGTACAGTAGTCGGATAGACAGATGTTTGTCTGAAATGAGGTACAGTAGTCGGATAGACTTTGTCTGAAATGAGGTACAGTAGTCGGATAGACTTTGTCTGAAATGAGGTACAGTAGTCGGATAGACAGACGTTTGTCTGAAATGAGGTACAGTAGTCGGATAGACAGACGTTTGTCTGAAATGAGGTACAGTAGTCGGATAGACAGACGTTTGTCTGAAATGAGGTACAGTAGTCGGATAAACAGACGTTTGTCTGAAATGAAGGATCTGTTTGATTGACATGATTTTTTGTTTGTTTGTTTCAGGGAGACTGAAGGTGTTCCTAGCACTGCCATACGGGAGATCTCTTTGCTGAAAGAGCTCAATCACCCGAACATAGTCAAGTATGAGCAATTTCTAAATCTTCATGAGTTTAACCAGTGCATAACCAGTCCTTTGTTTCAAATCATGTAAAGTCCAAGATCCAAAATTGTAAACAACATGCCGTAAGAGTTCTCGAGTCTCACAGTGGCTGTTTTCTCGCCCACAGGCTGCGTGATGTGATACACACAGAAAATAAGCTTTACTTGGTATTTGAATTTCTTCACCAAGACCTGAAGAGGTTTATGGACTCATCCACTGTCTCTGGCATATCCTTGCCACTCGTGAAGGTGAGCTTAAACGGGTCATGAATTGAGAAATATTTTGACATTTAAGAGGTTATTGCTCTATAAAACATCCTGTAAGTTTTAGAACTCAAAACTTTCTTGTTAGCCCAAAAACAGTCAGGGGTGCAAACTTGTCAACTGCATTTGAAATTTGCCATTTTAGATCCAAAATTAGCTGTTGTGGTTCGTCCTGGTTCGATGAGTTTTTGAAACCGGTGTCTGCGAGGACGGTCTTTGGTCATGAGACTGATCATAGACCGATCGTGTATGACATCAAAGTACAAAGAGAGCGGTTGGAAACGTCTGCCCTCTAAATGCTCTTGCTGTACTTTGAAATAGGAGGAATTTAGTTTTAAAGTAATTAAACAAATACATGCAAAATTATCCATGAACTTGATAAGTGTTGCAGACTGTTTACTATCCACAACCACATGCGTTTCAATTTGCTTGTGCAAAATTCAATGAAATGAAAAATGAAATGAAATGCTCAAAGACATTGACAGAGTTGTGAATACAAAACCTTTTTATGAATATACAAGTGCTTGTCTATTAATTAGAATATCATCAAAAAGTTAATTTCACTAATTCCATTCAAAAAGTGAAACTTGTATATTATATTCATTCATTACACACAGACTGATATATTTCAAATGTTTATTTCTTTTAATTTTGATGTTTATAACTGACAACTAAGGAAAATTCCGAACTCAGTATCTCAGAAAATTAGAATATTGTGAAAAGACAATTGACACCTTGCAGAAGGAGGCCAAGACACAAAAGGCCATTGCAAAAGAGGCTGGCTGTTCACACACTGTTGCTCTGTGTCCAAGCACATTAATAGAGAGGTAAGGGGAAGGAAAAGATGTGGTAGAACAAAGTATACGCAATAGGGATAACCGCACCCTGGAGAGCATTGTGAAACAAAACCCATTCAAAAATGTGGGGAAGATTCACAAAGAGTGACTGCAGCTGGAGTCAGTGCTTCAAGAACAACTACGCACAGAACATGGGTTTCAGCTGTCGCATTCCTTGTGTAAAGCCACTCTTGAACAACAGACAGCGTCAGAAGTGTCTCACCTGGGCTAAAGACAAAAAGGACTGGACTGCTGTTGATTGGTCCAAAGTTATGTTCTTTGATGAAAGTAAATTTTGCAGTCCCAGAGTCTGGAGGAAGAGAGGCACACAATACACTTTGCTTGAGGTCCAGTGTAAAGTGTCCACAGTCAGGGATGGTTTGGGATGCCATGTCATCTGCTGGTGTTGGTCAACTGTGTTTTCTGAGGTCCAAGGTCACCGCAGCTGTTTATCAGGAAGTTTTAGAGCACTTCATGCTTCCTGCTGCTGACCAACTTTATGGAGATGCAGATTTCATTTTCCAGCAGGACTTGGCACCTGCACACAGTGCCAAAGCAACCAGTTTAAGGACCATGGTATCTCTGTTCTTAACTGGCCAGCAAACTCGCCTGACCTTAAGACGAAAATAGAAAATCTATAGGTTATTGTGAAGAGGATGATGTGATATGCCAGACCGAACAATGCAGAAGAGCTGAAGGCCACTATCAGAGCAACCTGGACTCTCATAACACCTGAGCAGTGCCACAGACTGATCGACTCCATGCCACGCCACATTGCTGCAGTAATTCAGGCAAAAGGAGCCACAACTAAGTATTGAGTGCTGTACATACTCATACTTTCAGTTGGCCAAGATTTCTAACAATCCTTTCTTTGTATTGGTCTTAATTAATATTCTAATTTTCTGACATACTGATTTTGGGATTTTGCTTAGTTGTCAGTTATATTTTTTTATTATGTTATACTTTTAATTATGTAAGTTATATATTTCAAAATGAAAAGAAATAATAATTTGAAATGTATTCCTCTGTGTGTAATGAATGAATATAATATACAAGTTTCACTTTTGGATGATATTCTAATTATCTGAATAATTTGATAGGAAAGATGTGCATTTTTGCATTCATGGGCTTGTTTCTGAGTCTTAGTTGATTATTTTGGGTTTTGAGGCCTGTTTAGCCTTGCATGATCCACACGCAGCTGCTGAAGAATTCTGCAACCACTAGATGACAGTATCCTGCTAAAACCGCCAACGGCACCGTAAATCAGGCATTCTTCCCCGTATAAGACACTTAACCTGGCTTAAGGCAGTGATATTGAAGAACCAAATTCAGTACACACCTTATAAATAAAGCATAGCTTAACTTGCACTGACAATCAGAAAAATATGAACTGCTTATTCAATAAGGTGTATACTGAGTTTTAATATCACCATCTTCATTAAGCCACATAATAGGCTTTATGGGAGGAAAACTCTGTACAGACAAGAGCCACCATAGAATATGAACTGTGACTGAGGAGAGACATCTCTGGAAGGTTTGAATCTCTTAAAGAAGCGTTATTATTACCTTAATTTGACTGGCATGAGTATTGATATGTAACATTTGGGACTGATAAATAGCCTGGCATGGCTGTCTTGTTTTGATTTGACGTTAGCGTTATTTCCACCGAATCTAACATTAGCTTGTGTACTTTTTATTCCAAATACAACTTAATGCTTCTAACATTACCATTTTGCCAACGAATACAACTTTAGCTGAGCTCTACTCTACTGTAACAGGTAACTTTTACACACACAAGATGTTCACACAGGGTTTGAAATGAAACACCCTTCAAATGTGGGTTAAAATCATCTAGCGGGTAATGCTGTGAACTAGTTAATCATTGTAAATTATTTGTAAGGTTAGATGAAGTTTATGTAATCTGTGCAGATTTATCATATTCAACTCATGAGTCTATGAATTTTTAAAATCTGAAAATTAAATGTAGTTGCACCTGTGCATTACTGACTTACTTCGACATAACCGTCACTAAGCAACAAATAAAAGCACGCTGGTAAATAAAGTGAGTAACGCAAACCCAAGAAACATAATAGTGTGGGGTAACTAACCTTTTGTCCTTTTTTCTTTTTCTCTCTCAACAATGAAAATTTGACCTGGAGTGACTTAATCGGGTGTGACAAATTACTATTAGGCTTTTGGAAAATGCAGCCCACATCTGTTAAACATCCAAGTAGGTGTGGTAATAACCGAATGTAGTGTAAGTAGTTTGTGTAATGTCTGTCTTGTTCAGAGTTACCTGTTCCAGTTGCTCCAGGGATTGGCCTTCTGTCACTCCCATCGGGTTCTTCACAGGGATCTCAAACCCCAGAATCTCCTGATCAACGCTCAGGGCGAGATCAAACTGGCTGACTTTGGTTTGGCCAGAGCGTTTGGTGTACCTGTGCGGACTTATACACATGAGGTGAGAGGCAGAAACATTGCTCTAGCATTTTAAGGATCTGAAATCTGAGTGAAACATTGCATTTGCTACAGTTGAAACTTCTTTTCAGGTTCACTGGGAATTAGAGCGGCATTATTCTGGATCTCCCACAGTTCTCAATGGATAATTAAAATAATATTAACTGCTGCAGTCCTTTTTTTTCTTCGGTTTGATTGAATGATTCAATGACTCGCTCAAAGACTGTTTCATTTCTGGATGAATCAGTGTTTTGAATGATTCAATGACACTGATTCAACAGATTCTTATCGCCACCTTATTTTCAAAAGGTGATTTACTCTCTTTTGATGGCAATCATAGACTTGTGATCTAGACCGTATAAGTGATCTAAACTATAAACCTTTTTTCCAGTACTTTTGTGATAATTTAATTATAAGACAGAAATAATGATATTCTGTGGTGGAAAACACTGCGAAGCTGCTTCATACCTAAATATGACAACAGCTCTCTTCGGATCAGCAGCGGCGGCAACAGATCCTAGATCATGACAAAGGTTTAACCGACAAGTGTGAATTGTAGTCATTCATAGGAATAAGATTTTGTGGTTGAATCGAGATCCCCATCTTTTAACCATAAATCATGTAGCTCTAAAGGCTACTAACTACAGCAGTAGCGATAATTGTCAAATATAAAGTCACCATCAAGAAAGCTAGACTCCAGAAGAGAGTCTGCCTAGAAAAGCTGAAAGAAAGATGCAACTGAAAACGTAGCTTGAACAAACCTCTCCAAGTAAGTTGCATTCAACGTAAAGAAATGTTGAGGTAGATGAGTTTGAATGAACAGCTTGTAAAGGCTGTGAGTTTATTTCGCTCCTCTTTTTCGTGTCAGAAGTTTGGCTATTGCTTAAATTTAGTGTTAAATTGGTGTTAAATTTAGTCAGAATCCACTCAATATTTTTTAATCAGTGACAAATTGATCATCGTAGCTGTATTGCCTAGTCCTAATCACTTGGAGAGAAAAAATGTGAGGAGTTGTTGAATAATCTTAGTTGTGCAATTCTCAGTATTCCTTTATCTAACCAGCACTAAATCATCAAGCCTGTTACACCATGTTATACTGTCCCCAAAAATACAATGGACGCTTACTGCTGCACAAAATCATCCTGTGACCATAACACATTTCAAATGTAGACTCTTTATTTTTACTTGTATAATACTGAACATAACAGAAGATTAAATTACAATATGCAAAATTGCAAAAGTATGTTTGCAAAATATGCAAAAGTATGTTTGCTTGTTTGAAGCAACAGGCCTACATAGATTACTATTAAGAAATCAAATGATGTTCTTCATGACACTTACAGTATAAACTTCAGTTGTTAAACGAACTTTCGTTAAACGAACTTTAAAGTTGCTTCGAGAAAGCCGGGCCAGAAAGTTTGAACAGCTTTTGGTTAGGGTTAGTTTGAATTTGCGTGAAAAAACATGATGCTAGCGAGATTTAATGTGAATTAGCATGTCGCTAGCAAGATTCAACATTATTAGGAAGTCG
Source organism: Rhodeus uyekii (assembly GCA_037043235.1). Taxonomy (NCBI): domain Eukaryota; kingdom Metazoa; phylum Chordata; class Actinopteri; order Cypriniformes; family Acheilognathidae; genus Rhodeus; species Rhodeus uyekii. The sequence goes on from JAWRVZ010000061.1 coordinate 3,333,270, forward strand.
TTAGTAAGATTTATTATGAATTAGCATGTTGCTAGCAGTATTTAGTATGAATTTGCATGTCGCTAGCAAGATTTGACGTGAATTAGCATATCGCTAGCAAGATTTAGTATGAATTAACTTGTCGCGAGTGAGATTTAGCGTGAATTAGCATGTCCCTAGCGAGAGTTAGCTTGAATTAACATGAGATTTAGTATGAATTAGCATGTCGCTAGCAAGATTTCGGGTTAATTAGCATGTTGTTAGCGAGATTTAATATTAATTAGCATTTCATTAGCGAGATTTAATGTGAATTAGCATGTCCTTAGTGAGATTTAGTATAAATTAGCATGTCGTTAGCGAGATTTAGCATTAATTAGCATGTCACTAGTGAGATTTAGTATGATTTAACCTGTCGCTCGGAAGATTTAACGTGATTTAGCATGTAATTAGCAAGATTTAGCATGTAATTAGCAAGATTTAGCATTAATTAGCAAGATTTAGCATTAATTAGCATGTCACTAGTGAGATTTAGTATGATTTAACATGTCGCTAGCGAGATTTAACGTGAATTAGCATGTCACTAGTGAGATTTAGTATGATTTAACATGTCGCTAGCAAGATTTAACGTGAATTAGCATGTCATCAGCAAGATTTAGCATTAATTAGCATGTCACTAGTGAGATTTAGTATGATTTAACATGTCGCTAGCAAGATTTAACGTGAATTAGCATGTCTTTAGCAAGATTTAGCGTGATTTACAATGTCGCTAGCAAGATTTAGCATTGACTAGCATGTTGCTAGCATGACTTAGTAAGTTTGCTAGCATGTCTCAAGTTAGTTGCTAGGGTTTGTCAGTGAGAGATACATAGTGGATGAAGCTGAAATACTCATTGAAAGCATTAGAAACTTCATCTTTAAACATAATTTATCACAAGGATTATCATAAGTCGAATCAGTTAGAAAAGATATAGCAACCCGAGTCAGAATAGGTCGGAGGTCTGGGGTGAGTTTGGTGTCTGTAGCTTGAAAGCCCTAGGAGGAGATAGTGTAATAATAATCTTAAACAGTAGATCAGTAAGTGGGTTCTCTCAAGCCAACTTAATAATTAACGAGTTGCTGTCATCAAGCAGCTTTGCAGGTGTGGATGAGCTGCACTTCAGCTTCCATCAAAGACCCAGAACAAACCCTGAGTTCTGCAGAACTGATCTGTAACGGCCTTCATCTGATCCTTTCTTCATAGGTTGTAACCTTGTGGTACAGAGCTCCAGAGATTCTCCTGGGATGTAAATATTACTCCACAGCTGTTGACATCTGGAGCTTGGGCTGCATCTTTGCTGAAATGGTATTGTTTTGTACACATCTTATCATCTTGCTTTGATTGATGGCTTAAGATACTCATGTTACTCTCTGGCTGTTCACACCAGATTACTCGGAGGGCATTGTTTCCTGGAGACTCTGAAATAGACCAGCTCTTCCGGATATTTCGAACACTGGGCACACCGGATGAGTCCATATGGCCTGGAGTCACCTCAATGCCAGACTACAAACCCTCCTTTCCCAAGTGGGCACGACAAGACCTGTCTAAAGTGGTGCCCCCCCTGGATGAAGATGGCCGAGACCTTCTTGGGGTAAGAGGACAACAAGTTTATCTCGTATCACAGCCTGACTTTAAAACATGTACGTTTCTGTTAAGCAAAGAAATGCAAAACGCAATGCCTGCAATTGACCATGAAAATAAGCATTTAATCATTACGTTAACTAAATAAATTCATATTGTGATAAGACATTTTTTATATTCATTATTGCATAAGAAATTATTTAATAGATCCATCTAGAAAATGATGATACAAACTTTTCATAGTTCATAAACACTATATCAAAATTGATATATTTTTATTGAGAAATAAATATCGCAATAAAGTTGTCATTGTTTTATCTCCCAGCCCTACAGTAGATTGTCAATCACTGTTTTTTTCTTTCATACCGCTAGAGGGCGCATAATCAATTTATCCTGACGTTGCGGCACAGAGAAAAGGGACTAGAATGGATTTGTTTTATAACGTACATATTAAAATAGCTGCTGGTTTTCTTTTTTATATAAATGACCCAAACAATAATTGGATTTATCCCCACTTTATTTTTAAAGGTATTGACATGGCATTTTATTTGATCTGTTCCAAAAAAAAAAAAGTGTCAAAACCAACAGTCTAACATTTGCGTAACAACAGTCACATGCCTTAAAATGCAGTTGATAAAGGCTGAACAATCTGTATGATGTTGCACACCCTCAATATTAACTATTGAATGCTGAGTGAGGATTGTGCTCCGGTTACATTGCAGTGTTACGGTTACGATTTTCCATATGCAATGTTTTTAACTCTCACAATTAACCTTGTGTCATCCATATTTCGTCCTTTCATTAAGATTTTTATTACAGCCTATATCCTATTGTAAGTGTTCAATCATTGTGAGGTGGTTCTTAAATGTCTCCTCTGGTATCTTTAATTTACCGTATTTTTCGCCATATAAGACGCTCTGGAATATAAGACGCACCCAATTTTAAAGGAGGAAAATCTAGAAAAAAAAGATTCTGAACCAAATACTGTAGTAAAATATTTTATATCAACTGTATAAAGTTAACAGCACAAAAAACATAAAACAATTTGATGCCAACCATGAAACATATTAAGAACTATCTTTACTCTCATTAACAGTCAGTAAACAGTGAAAGTAACAAAAATAAGGCTGTAATGTTTTTATTCGAACTCCAATAATTTGTGTGTAAACTGGGAAGTGGGGTGTTGTACCGAAATCTGACTCCCCGGACAAATCTCACTCCCATCACTAACTCTGGTTTAAAAGCTCACAAACTCACAGACATATAATGAGGAAATTAGATAAATATGGTGAGTTGTTTTTTTTGCTGTGAAAATCTGACTATGAGAAGAATTGCTTATTGTTTGTTCATGTTAACAAATGAAACCTTATTGTAAAATGTTACCCTGATTTTAAAGCATTTAAAATAACTCAATTCGGCACTCACTCGCTGATTTCTTTGCACACGCATCCAAAACGCATCCGCCTCTCGTATTGTGCACGACTACTGAATAGAGTTCTCATATGTGTTTTCTTGCGCTTGAAAGCATGAATACACAAAATTATGTCAAAATTTCCTCGTAAGCACAGTTGGTTTTGTCTTAAATTAACGTGAACGATTGAGAAATAAAGCGCATGTGTAACAGTGTATGGATCCTGCATGATGTCTTAAAGTGACAGCAGCCTAATAATCCTAAGGATAATCACAGAGTAAAAGAAAATCACTTAAAGTGATCTTGATAAATCTAATGATCTTAAACACTTCATAGTTTTCTTTTTTTCATTTGATTACAATTTCTAAACCTGAACTATGTTCAGCTGTATTTGTGTTATTGCTAATTCGATTATTTGATCTTGTTTTCTTGTCTTCACTTGACCTAAACACCCTTTACCCTCTGCCTATCTTTATTTTTAACCATGCGGTTTGACGTTTACTGCTCAACCCATATTCCACATCTTGTACCTGAAAGCAATCTCAATTTGATTTAAATATTTCCAGTTTTTAACCCTTTTTTCCCCCCCGTCCACAGCAAATGATGATCTATGATCCTAACAAGAGGATCTCCGCAAAGAACGCCCTTGTGCATCGGTTCTTCCGCGACGTCACCATGCCAGTGCCTCCCCTACGCCTCTGAAATGTGATCTGTGGCCAGAACTTCAGCACCAATGGACCGAGTGTTGGGTCCAATATTTCTGAGGACCTTTTTCCAGCTGTTTGGAAATTGTTCCGTTTTATAATCTATGATCAGTTGTACCTTTTCTCCAGTCATTCTGGTTTATTTTAATCTGGAGTTTATCCACTGCAACCTTTGCATTTCACTGGAAAACTGTTGTGCTTAATAGTAAGCACTTCATTAAAAGGACCTGGAAGATGTAGATCTGCATAGGCGAGATGTGGTGTTTCCTCACATGCTCGTGGTTTGGAGATGACATTCGAAGGTTTTGCCAGTGGCCGATATAACGTTCGAAATTGTAGTATTCATATATGCTGTAAGTACATATCACACCAAATACTGTGTACCAGCCTTAGACCAAATCAAACAGTTTAGACTGACAGTATCTTTTTTGTAATATTATTTTAAACCTGATTTGTTTTGATAGTATCATAAAACAGTTCTGCAAACTTTGTGCAACTTCAATTAAACTCAATTTATTTATGTTTTGTTTCCACTCTATTTCCTGAACCATCTTTTCCAACAGGCAAATTATAAAGGTGAAATATAAAAATGTGTGGTTGCAGTAATAGATTTTAAGAGCTCTTTATCGAAGCACCAGTTTCATTTAAAGCCACATAAAACACTAGTTAGATAAGTTTAAAAGTAGACATGCATTACTTCGGAGAACTACAACTAGTAGAGATATATTATAGCATATTATTTTATTTATAGATATGTTTTCTTTTCTTTCATTTTTTTTAAAGATTTTAAGCTTGCAATACATGTAAATAAATGTACTTAACTCTGGTTTGTCAGTGCTGCATTTGCAAAGAAGTATATGCATAAACAACAAATCCATGAAAAAGTACATTTGAGAAGAGTCCTTGCGAGTCCTCCCTGAGAGCCAGAGTTGAGAACCTGATGTAAAACCTCCTTTTAACTTTAATTCAAAGTGTATTGTTTCATTATCTTGATGCTCTTGTCCACTTCTAAACTTTCACTTCAACACGTGTCAAAAGATAGATGCAACAAAACAAAACAAAAAAAGACCTGAGAGCAAAACTACCTGACCTGAGGATCATGTTTGTTAAAAGAGATGTTGTTCTAATGTCAAAGAGTACATTCAAATTCTCATTTACTGATCTGATGTTATTACCTAAGAACAAAACAACTCTACACTAAATCACCTTTATTTATATAGCGCTTTTTACAATAGAGATTTTCAAAGCAGCTTTACAGTGGTCACAGGAAAACAATAAAAACAAAGTTTGTTTTGGCTGAAGAAGAATGGCATCTACGCTGATATTAGTCTCTGTTTATCCTGAGGTTACCGTGGTCAGCCGGATCCGGGCCGTATCCAGATCAGATGAAAGACCTGCACCTCGACGGCCACAGCGCACACCTGAAGTGTCTGCAGAGACCGTGACTCTACTAAACCCTCAAAGTGACACAGCAGTTCTTCATAATCATGAAAGTTTATTATTTGCATGCGTTTTAAAGCCATATCAGTATAAACTTCTGATACATGTTATATGGTGCACACCAGAAGCTCCTGCACAAAAAAGCTGAATGTTAGACTACCGCTATGTATGAATCAAAGTTTTCTTTCATATACACACAAGTACACACAAAGTTATGTAAACAAAAACGCAACGTGTAAATCAGACAGATCAGATTCTCTGAACTGTGGCGCGCAAACTAACAGATCAACGAACATGATCATTATAAAAATTAAGCGACAAAACACATTCACTTCCACGTATCTGAATATCAGGTAGTTGATGACAACAAGTTGGTGACTATTTTGAATAAAAAGAAAAAACGAAAAAAATGTGATTACATCTATCATACAGGCTTTTTGTGACTGAGGTATGTCACAAGCACGACGCGTCGCAGTGGAAACAATAAGGCGAAAGTTACAAAATGGGGGGGGGGGGGGGGGGGGTGCGTGACAGAAAATAGAGAAGCACTGACTTACACACAGTCAGTTACGTCTGTGAACATAAATAGCAGGGAAAGAAATCGCATGTGTAAATTAAACAGCATTATATACAGAACCTACAGCTATATATGCTGTTAATATGAATCAAACAACAAAAGCGCATGTAACCCACAATGGCCGTCCGCTGCTCCGTGTGTGTGTCATGGTTTGCAGTGAGTGTGTGTTTACTACTCACCACTTCTAATGTGTGTGCATTAACTTGGATGGGTTGAATGCAGAGGACACATTTACGTCACTTAAAGTGAATTATGCAATATAGGCCTCCTAAAAGTAAATTGTAAAAGTATTGGTTGAGAATCACTGAACCAAAGCATTTCTTGATATGATAATGATAACACTGTTATTTATATACATATGGTTATTTGTGAAGACAGTTGTGTGACTGCATCATGAAAGCATGATGGAATGAAATCAAACACTGTAGCTCTTGTTTAATGTACGGTAAGCTGCTCTCAGAGCATTTTTAGCACTGGTTAAACAAGAGCAGTTTTGCATGGAGACCAAAGTTTTGACACAGAATATTGAAAAATGCCTTTTAAAGCTCTTCTGCTCTCCTCTAACATTTGAATGATGTTTGTCTAGTCAGTTAAAATCATTGAAACTCATTTGTCACCTTTGTTTCTTCTGTCAGTTTTACAATTGTACAGTTATATAAGTAATATGTAAATCAGCTGCAGTACAGATATAGTCATACGGTACAGTGAGGACATTTACTGCATTGGCAGCAAACTCTGTTCTAGGCTCCAGCACAAAACCTCACGGTCGTGTCAAATCTTCATCACACATATTGAAAGTACACTGGAGAAATTCTATTACAAACATTATGGGTTTTATACCTGTTGCATAATGTAAGAGTATTTTATTGTAATGTTTCTGTAATATTTTTAATTCAGCAACAAGGCTGATTTGAAACATGTATTTAGGATTGTTTGCTAATGCATGAACTTACTACTATTGTCTTCTGGTGATTAAACTGGTGATATGTTTTTTTTTTAAACAATGATTTAAAAGAACAATGGAATGGAAGCGTTTTTCTTTTGCGCTTTTCCCGTACAGGCAATAAACATTCCCAGAATGGTCATGTTAACATCTGCGAAAAACCCCAATGTCAAAATGGTGTTGTGTAAACACCCTCGCTCAGTACAGAAACTAAGGGCCACTTTAAGGTGAAAATACTACATAAAAGGGTTAACATTAAAAATGTCCCTCCTACAGCAACTGTCGCAGCCATGTCAAGCACAAAGTGGCTCAAGACACTTTTTTTGGGCAGATGGTGCATTTATGGTGCAAATACCAGTGAAAAACTCCTTGTATGATTCATTTAAATGCGCTCCTTCCATAAATTTTCCATCTGAAAGGGAAACTTCTGTAAATAAAGTGTAATCCACTTATCTCGAGCTCGGTTAACTCGCCCACCCTATTATGTCGACGTTTTTGAAGTGGAATCGCCAAACTCGATTGTCGATATGTCGATTCTTTTATGTCGCCGAACTCGCGCAAAAATCAAGTCTTACAGATGCTATCTTGGAAGAGGCGCAGGAGTTCGCCTTCACTGTTCAGGAATTCCCAGATTACATCGACAAAGACGTCGTTACTGATAGAAGCATTTGTTTTCAAGCAGACCGTTAAAGACAAAACGCAACGAAGCATTTTAGAGTTTGTAAAGAAACCATAATAACCAGTGCAATTAGTGCAAGTATTGCAAAACAGTGCAATCCTTTCAGAACTGTGTCAGAGTGAAATGACTGTGTTATGAGCGAATGTGTTTATGTGTGTGTGACTGTTTACGCTGTGAAATTGTGTTTGCAATGTTGGAGAATATAATTAAAGGTTTGTATGGAGAATCAAAGGTGTTTTTTAACCTTGGACACCTTTTGCTGTTAGCAAACATTTTTACAGCATGCCGATCGCTTCACCGATCGTCATATTGGCTTTTGGTTTTCTCGATCATCGGTTATTTCGACGCTTTTTTGCAACCCCAGAGGCCATGGAAAGATAACTGTACATATCTGTTCATGGCTAATTTTTCACTGCGTATCTTTAGTTAATGTTGACAATAGAGTTTGCAGACTTTACCGCAAGCGGTTAGTAAATCTGGCCACTCCATTACAACAGTTATAGTTGTAGTATCCTGCTGTACATAGGTGTAGTTACAGATTTCAGTCTTGGTAATATAATCACATTCTTAATTTAAGATTTAACCTGGTTCACACTGCCTTTATCTCTTCTAGCACGATAGCATTAAATGTGACCTGGTATACAGGCATTTGTAATAGATAATGGTGGCATCTTGGAATACATAATCATGCACTCAGAACTTTAACACATTTCAGTAGCTGATGTGTGAAGAGTTCGGATTGAACAAACTTGCTCTTGAAGTTCCCCGGTTTGTGAAGTTTTCTCTTTTTCTCCCATGAGCATTCAGTCGGCTTCAGACGCTGACAGCTCTGTGTGAAGAAACAGCCCACACATCTTGTGTGTTTGTGCGACATAAACATTCATGTGAAGTAATTACAGTAAGGACTGAGATTCAAATGTATGTCGTAAATATCAGATCAGTTGTGGGTGTTTTACAAACACAGGGCTATAATAGGACTCGAGGGAAAGAGACGCACTGAAATATTTGACTATAAGCTGTCAGCTGTGGTTTGCTTCGCTTGTGTCTGCAAGTACTTCAGTGCTTCCCATGAAGTCACAAAATTGTCTTTTAGCATGAATTTGTTGGCATTACTGTTATATATAAGCTTGTGCACTCCAAAAATCTGAATTTTATAGTTTATCTTATTAAACTATTATTATATATGGGTATATCTGATTTTCTTATTATTTAGCTTATCTGAATATTATAAACAGACACTGAAGCTGCGGTTGAAATTGGTCACTTCACACATTTACTGTTTTCTACATTGTGAACGCCTCATAGTCACTATATAGGGGATTGGAAGCAATTTAGACAGTGTGAATATCTTTCATTGGGGAATGAAGTCTCATTTCATGCTAGTGTCATAGAGCAGATCAAATGATCGAGTCACTGCAGAACAGAAAACGAGTCGGACCAGTTTGAGTTCTGCACAGAATGGTGTATTTTAAAGAGATATGGAGGAGATTAGAAGGAGAACCGGTGAGAGATTAGGAGGAAACTGTGGCTTTACTGAGCTCTGTGGCTCTGATCTGTGATATAAACTATTATTAAAAAGGGGAGGAGCTGATTGATATGCCCCGCCCTGACTTCCTGTTTCAATGGAAATCACGTAGACACATTGAATAATGAATGTTTCAAGGCACTTCAGTGGGCAATAAATACAATCAAATCTTATTTACACAATAACAATATTTATTCAAGGAACTCACAACAATAACATTGCTGTGTGTGGAAAACTACAACTATACAAAGAAAACAAAACATATTTGCAAGCTACTCAATTGAAAAGGATGAAGAGCTGTAAATGGAAATTTTGAAGATCATATTTATTTTTATTTACTACTATTCAGAAGCTACAGAACATACCTCTTTCTCAGAAGAAAAATTAAGTAGAATTTACCTTGATCTTAGTTGTGTTTGAGTCCCTCAATTGTGAAATTATGAATCTCAAAGTCATAGAGTCCCAGCTGGAAACATCCAAAATATAAAATATTCAAAAGATATTGGAAAACCAAGTGATTTGTCTGAAGAACATTGGGCACTTTAAATGCTCAGGACAAACAAGCGGCTAAAAAAACATGACAAAATTGAGGATAATTCAGGTAACCACACATTATATAAAAACATCCTTTATATAAAACATCGTATTCAGGACTATTCTAAATAAAAAAAAGGTTTTATAAATTTTGTTTATATAAATGTGCTGATTCTGCAAGGTGAACGTAAACCTTTGACAACAACTGTATGCGTGAATGTGTATACACTGCTCAAAAACGTTAAGGGAACACTCAATCATCACAGAGTAACACCAAGCCAGTTAAAGAAGCAGAAGTGATTGTGAATCAGTTTCTCCTGCCTTTATGCTGATGTGACAACAGGTGTACTGGAGAGGAAACAGCAAGACAAATCCCAAAAAGAGAGTGATTTTGCAGGTGGTGGCCAGACAATTGTTCTCTCCTTATTCTTACTGCCTGATTTGTCAGTCAGTTTTGTGTTTGGGTTCTTGTCACTGTCTCATGAGGAAGACGGTTCCAGACGGACCGTTTTTGACTGCTGCACTGCTGTTTCCTGTCTGCTCGAGTGGATTGCGTTTGCCGTTTTCCTCGCTCGCGCCTTTTTTTCCCGACTTCATCAAACAACTGGTCAACAAGTTGGATCAACACACGCGGTGAGTCATGTCATCTTCTCTCAAAATTGTCACTTGCACTGCCTGCTTCATGCATAGTCTGTCTGTCTCTGTCAGCTGTGAAGGCTTCACATGTCATAAATGTAGGGACATAGTCAGGCTGACAGAGAGGGTTTCAGAATTAGAGACACGCATCCAAACTTTAATCGAGGATAGTAAGAATGCAAGGGCTTTAGATACTACTTTGGATGCGACTAGCTTAGCAAACCCTGTACATTGTTCGGTTCCGGCTGTAGAGCCCGTGCAGCAGGGCAACTGGGTGACTGTGAGACGGCATAATCGCGGGTCAAAAAACCACTGTTCCATTCCGATCAGAACATCAAACAGGTTCTCCCCACTCAGTGACGCACCCACTGAGAAACCTGTTGAAAGTGCCCTAGTGATTGGCGATTCTATTACTCGGAATGTGAAAATAGAGACTCCAGCCACCATAGTCACATGTTTGCCGGGAGCCAGAGCGCCTGACGTCAAAGCAAATTTAAAAGTGCTGGCTAAGGCTAATCGTAAATATTCTAAGATTGTTATTCACGTCGGCGCTAATGATGTCCGACTTCGTCAGTCGGAGATCACTAAAAGTAATATTAAAGAGGTGTGTGAACTCGCAAGTACGATGTCAGGCACCGTAATTTGCTCTGGCCCTCTTCCTATGTGCAGGAGTGATGAGATGCTTAGCAGATTATCCTCACTCAATGGCTGGATGTCTAAGTGGTGCCCGCGGAATAACATAGGGTTTATAGACAATTGGAAAAGTTTTTGGGGCAGACCTGACCTGTTGAAAAGAGATGGTATTCATCCCACCTGGGATGGTGCCGCTCTTCTCTCTAATAATTTGGCATATAGTCTTAGAGCTAAACCTTGACTAACTGGGGTCCAGGTCAGGAAGCAGACAAACTGGCTAAACCAGACCGTCTGCTAGCTGTCTCACGTCACAGAGGTCAGATAAATTCCAACACATAGAGACTCTTTCACCTAGATATCATCCTATAGAGACTGTGTCTGTTCCCCGAATTAGCAAATACAAAAATCTCTCAAAATCGTTTAAGGGTAAAAATTTAATTGAAACAACTAAGAACGGATATAACACAAATTAACAAATGATAAAGCTTGGGTTACTGAATATACGATTCCTTTCCTCAAAAGCACTTATTGTAAATGATATAATTACAGATCATAAACTGGATGTGCTGTGTTTGACAGAAACTTGGCTAAAACCAGACGATTATATTACTTTAAATGAGTCCACCCCTCAAGATTACTGTTATAAACATGAGCCTCGTCTGAAAGGTAAAGGAGGAGGTGTTGCTGTAATTTATAGTAACACGATCAGTACTGCTCAAAGGTCTAATTTGAAATATAATTCTTTTGAAGTGATGGTCCTCAATGTAAAATTATCTAGTGCAAGTAATAATTCCTGTTTAACTTTTGTGCTGGCTATTCTATACAGGCCACCAGGGCACCATACAGACTTTATCAAAGAATTTGCTGATTTTCTCTCAGGATTAGTAATGTCTGCAGATAAAGTCATAATCGTCGGTGATTTTAACATCCATGTAGATAATGAAAAAGACGCATTGGGATTGGCATTTAGAGACATTTTAAACTCTATTGGAGTTACACAACATGTATCAGGACCCACTCATTCTCGTAATCATACTTTAGATCTAATATTGTCATATGGGATCAATGTTGATACTGTTCAAATTCTGCAGCAGAGCGATGACATCTCAGATCATTACTTAGTTGCGTGTAGATTACCTTTAGCCAAAGTCGAAAAACTAACTCCCTGTTATAAATATAGTAGAACTATCACTCCTAACACAAAAGATAGCTTTATAAATAATCTTCCCGATCAGTTTCATCTACTTAACATCCCAGATAGCCTAGAAGAACTTGATGTTGCAACAGAAACTATAAACTCTCTCTTTTCCAGCACTTTAGACACTGTTGCTCCGTTACGCTTAAAGAAGATTAAAGAAAATAGTCCAACACCGTGGTACAACGAGCACACCGGGCCCTCAAGAGAGCAGCCAGAAAAATGGAGCGGAGCTGGAAAAAAACTAAGCTAGAGGTTTTTCGCATTTCATGGAAAGACAGCTCTATTGCATTCAGAAAGGCCTTAAGATCAGCTAGATCTACTTACTTTTCTACCCTCTTAGAAGAAAACAAATACAACCCTAGGTATTTATTTGATACAGTGACTAAATTAACAAGAAATAAAGCCTCAACCCCAGATGCTTTAAATCAGCACAGCACTAATGACTTCATGGACTTCTTTACTTGCAAAATTAATAATATTAGAGAGAAAATAATAAACATGCAACAGTCTACTACAATATTCCAAAATACAGTACATTTTAGTGTCCCTGAAGAAAAATTCCAATCCTTCATTGCTATTGGGGAGGAAGAATTGTCTAAACTCGTTAAATCATCAAAATCAACAACATGTATGCTAGACCCAATACCGACTAAGCTACTGAAAGAGATGCTTCCAGAAATCATAGATCCTATTCTTAATATAATTAATTCTTCTTTGTCATTAGGATACGTACCAAAAACCTTTAAGCTGGCTGTAATTAAACCGCTTATTAAAAAACCACAACTTGATCCTACAGAATTAGTTAATTACAGGCCGATATCGAATCTACCTTTTTTGTCAAAGATTCTAGAAAAGGCAATATCTTTACAACTATGTTCCTTTCTAGAAAGAAACAGCATCTACGAGGATTTCCAGTCAGGATTTAGACCATATCATAGTACTGAGACTGCTCATTAGAGTTACAAATGATTTGCTCTTATCATCCGATCGTGGTTGTATCTCTCTGTTAGTGTTACTGGACCTTAGTGCTGCATTTGATACAATTGACCACAAAATCCTTCTGAATAGACTTGAAAATTATGTTGGCATTAGTGGAGTTGCATTAGCCTGGTTCAAGTCATACTTATCTGAGCGTTATCAGTTTGTAGCAGTAAATGAGGAGATGTCATATCGGTCACGGGTTCAGTATGGAGTTCCTCAAGGTTCAGTACTAGGACCATTGCTTTTCACCCTGTACATGCTTCCTTTGGGTGCAGTTATTAGGAAGCATGGCATTAGCTTTCATTGTTACGCTGATGATACTCAGCTCTATATTTCTTCTCATCCTGATGAAACGAACAAATTCACTAAATTAACAGAATGCATAACCGATATAAAAAATTGGATGACTAATAACTTTCTACTGCTAAATTCTGAAAAAACAGAGATTCTAATTATTAGACCAAAAAGTTCAGCACGTAATAATCTAGACTACTGCCTAACACTCGATGGCTGCTCTGTCAAGTCTTCGTTGTCAGTTAGAAACCTGGGTGTGCTCTTTGATACCAATTTTTCATTTGAAAGCCATGTTTCTAGCATCTGTAGAACGGCGTTCTTCCATCTTAAAAATATATCTAAATTGCGACATATGCTATCTAAGACAAATGCGGAAAAGTTAGTTCATGCGTTCATGAGTTCAAGGCTAGATTATTGTAATGCTTTACTAGGTGGTTGCCCTGCACGCTTAATAAACAAATTCCAGCTGGTCCAAAATGCAGCAGCTCGAGTTCTTACTAGAACCAGGAAGTATGAGCATATTAGCCCAGTTCTGTCAAACCTGCACTGGCTCCCTATTAAACACCGAATACATTTTAAAATCTTGCTAATTACGTACAAAGCATTAAATGGTTTAGCTCCACAGTACTTGAGCGATCTCTTAACACATTATAGTCCTTCACGTCTATTGCGATCCCAAAATACTGACCAGCTTATAATACCTAGAATATCAAAGTCAACTGCTGGCGGGCGATCATTTTCCTATTTAGCTCCTAAACTCTGGAAAAGTCTTCCTATTACAGTTCGGGAAGCAGACACACTCTGTCAGTTTAAATGTAGACTAAAAACACATCTTTTCAACCTGGCATACACAACACATTATACATACATTTTTAATCCAAATCATGTAAAATGATTGTTAGGCTGCATAATTTAGATAAGCCGGAACCGGGAACATACCCATAACACCTGATGTACTCGATACATCAGAAGAAGAATGGCATCTACGCTGATATTGGTCTCTGTTTATTCCGAGGTTACCGTGGGCAGCTGGATCCGGGCCGTATCTAGATCAGATGAAGGACCTGGACACGAGCACAGCACTGCCCTGGGGTGTCTGCGGAGACCGTGACTCTACTGGACCCTCCCCTGTGACGATCATGAACCCATCTCTAACCGGACCAAATTGGACTTCATATTGGACTTGAATTGTTGTATAATAATGATATACGGTTTGGCTGTTGGCCAGAGGAGAACTGGTCCCCCAACTGAGCCTGGTTTCTCCCAAGGTTTTTTCTCCATTCTATTCTTCATTCGTTACGTCACCTGCCGGAGTTTTGGTTCCTTGCCGCTGTCGCCTATGGCTTGCTCAGTTGGGGAAACTTAACACTTAAAATTCATCAATTGTATTGATTCGCCCGCTCTTTTGGGGCTTCTGTTCAGCCAAACAAACTTTGTTTATATTGTTTTTCCTGTAAAGCTGCTTTGAAACAATCTACATTGTAAAAAGCGCTATATAAATAAAGGTGACTTGACTTGACTTGAAGTTCCTGCAACCCAATCCAGTCCTGCTCCTTCAGGATGGCACACACATACGTGCCGTTGCAAGGAGGTTTGGTGCGTCTCCCAGCACAAGAGCATGGAGGAGATACCGGGAGACCGGCCTTTACACAAAAAAAGCTGGACGGAGATATAGAAAGGCAACAACCCAGCAGCAGGACAGGTATCTCCGTTATGCAATGAGGAACAGGAGAACTGCCAGAGCCTAACAAAATGATCTCCAGCAGGCTATTTGTGTGCATGTTTCTGACCAAACTGTCAGAAACAGACTTCATGACGGTGGTATGAGGGCCCAATGTCCTCTAATGCAGTGGTCCCCAACCCCCGGTCCGCTGCCCGGTACCGGTACCGGTCCGTCGATGAAATGGTATGAATTCGCGGAAGCGGCTGTGGCGATGTGACTATGGAGACGTTTGAACAGTCTCCGCACCCCATCCCCCCTCCCCCTGCCCCCCCGTCAACAATCTCCCGCGGACCCATCATCCATCTCACTCACTCACTCACTCGACCTTATACTGGTGCAGTGCCTATGGGTTCCTCCTGGTGCATGATAATGCCCGGCCTCATATGACTAGAGTGTTTAGGCGTTTTTTAAATTATGAAGGCCATTGATTGACTCTCACGTTCCCCAGACCTGAATCCAATTGAGAACCTCTGGGACATGATGTATTGGAGCATGCAAAGCCGGCAAGTAGCAGCACAGACTGTCCAGGAGCTACTGCTGATCTGATCCAGGTCTTTGAGGAGATCAGGACAACATCCTGCATCTCATCAGGAGCCCAGACGTTGTTGTGAGAGCATACAGGCACATGGGGGCAAAACACACGACTGACGTCCATTATGAGTCGCTGTGATGAATTGCAAGTTGTCTGTTACTGCAGGTTTTAGATTTTAAGGTATGATTTTAAATCCAGCCCTCAGTGTGATTCCATTGACTATTGTCACATAATTTTGTTCTAAACAAATTATGCAAATTTTATTCTATAATTGAATATTTCATTCATTGAGACCCAATGTGTGATCCAAGTGTTCCCTTAGTTTTTTTGAGCAGTGTATATATTTAGTGCCTTGTGAAATTATTAGGCCTCCCTCCCTTTTTTCACATTTTGTGATGCAGTTTAATGCTAAATTACTTTTTTCCACTTAAATCCACACTCCATTCCCCATATTGACTAGAAGTACAAAAAAATAAAATAATAATAAAAAGTTATTTTGTGATAGCTATAAATTTATTTTAAAAAGTTGAAGCACCTTTGGTGACGATTACCCTTTTGAGTCTAATGTGACAAGTTTATCCACATTGCATTTTCTGCTGTTCTTCTCCTCAGATTCTCTCAAGGCTGTCAGGTTGGATGGACTGCTGGTGGACAGACATGTTCAGGTTTCTCCAGAGATGTTTCATTGAGTTCAAGTTCAGCCCTGGCTGTTTTACATGGCATGAGAAAATCCAATCCAATCAGAGCAGTCAAAACGGATTTTCCAGAAATGAAAAGATTTCAAACCGCACATGAATGTAGCTCGCCGTGGGCTTGTAAAAACTGCATTTCATGCACCTTTTTGCCGTTCCCATTTGTTAATCTGATTTCGAATGGATATGCACAAGAATCAGATTTGGACTGACAGTCTGAGCATAGACTATGTATGTATCACACCTGATTCAGATCATCAACTCATTAGGAGAGGTCCATGAACTGAACTGAGTGTGTCAGATAAGAGAATATGCAGAGCAATGGGATGCAAGGAACGAAACTGAGACCCGCTGCTGTACAGACAGGTGCATGCCTTGCTAAGTATGTCTAATCGATTTAATTTTAGCATAGGTTAACAGAAAACAACAAAATTTAGGTGTCACAGGAAAGGGTCTGAACATAATATTTATGCAACGCAATTATTATAGGGATTTTGTTTTACTTTTTTATCACAAGTTATCAAAGTTTGTATGGTATATAGTAATGTAGTAATTCAAAGCAGCTTTGCATAAGACTGCAAAATAATGTAGACAACCGTGTATATATTGGTGAAATGAAACAGTACACACAGTACAGACATACAGTACATACAATATATTGTGCATAATGCACAATGTAGATGCTCAAATGAATATAATGTATTCCCAATGTAACTGTAGTTTTAACAGACTTCATGCTGACCAAAACTGAACTTCAGTATTCAGTATCTTGTGTCTTCATCGAAATGAAAACATCAGCTATTGTGTAAGAACAAAAAGATAGTTAAAGCTAGACTATCTAACTTCTTTGACAATAAATAACCAAATGTCTTTAATGAGAGCAAACAATTATTCTTCCAATCCATGTCTTTACCATATTGCAATTTGATAAACCTACTTTAATCATTACATTTTAAAGCTGTTGGGATGATTATGCAGGAAATTGCATATATTAATCACCCATGCATGTCACATCGTATCCGTACACAGAGAAAATGAGCTTTGGCTGTGGGTGGTGCGAAGCTGAGAGCCAAAAGTTGCATAGTTTATCTTTAAACGTTCACTGAGAAAACAACATGCCAGATTAGCTGCATCTCATCCAGCGGATTCGCTTGCTGAGTGGATATCCAGAATCAACTGTTAGTTGCTCATTCACGCGCCAGTACCTGTCGCCCTTGAAGAAATACATCTTCCCATTGGTCCATGTGAAAGCTGCGTCAGGATTTGATGGGATGCCAGTAAACAGACGGGAAATGGGTTTGGGATAAATGCTGAGGTCATTATAAACCATCTCATCCCACTGCCAATAGCCTGAGCCCTGAAAAAACAATGATTAAATGAATTGGGAAACAAAACTGACACATTATAAGAAATCATTGTACAGTGGAGTTCACTTATCTCGAGCTCGGTTACCTCATCAACCCTGTTATGTCGACGTTTTTGAAGAGGAACCGCCAAACTCCCTCATTGCCTAAGCATTTTCTCATTGGTTATGTCGATTCTGTTATGTCGCCGAACCCTGATATCTCGAGCACAAAAGAGGGACAAAGTCGCCACTTCACAAGGGTTATCTCGATCCTGCGACTAATGATCGTACCGAGTTCACTGCTTTCATGTTATATAATTGTAACCTCGAGCACTTTTGTACACAATGTTTCGTTGATTATTTTTCTTCTTTGAAATTTTCTTTACATTAATCTTCTCTTTCTTTTACAGCGCGTCGTGTATTGCTGCTCGCGCTGTTTTCATTGCTTCAGAGTCCTCAAACTTATTTGTGTTACTCCAGTGATCCAATAAATTACATTGATGGAACAAATGCTGGTGTTCAAAAGTGATTATGAAATTACACAACGCAGATTACATTGACATCAACAAAGACGTCGTTACTGATAGAAGCTTAGAAGCATTTGTTTTCAAGCAGACCGTTAAAGACAAAAAGCAACAAAACATTTTAGCATTTTCTTTGTAAAGAAACCATATTAACCGCGTGTGCAATACTATCAGAACTGTGTCAGAGTGAAATGACTGTGTTATGAGTGAATGTGTTTATGTGTGTGTGACTGTGTTTATGCTGTGAGTGATCATTGTGTTTGCAATGTAGGAGAATATAATTAAAGGTTTGTATCGAGAATCGAAGATGTTTTTATTGTATTCTGGTAAATCTCTGCTGTTAGTTGGTGCACATATGCCTTTTGTTGTTAGCAAACATATACAGTGTATGTACATTTTTATAGCATGCTGATCACTTCATCAAATAAATCGCCATATTGGCTGTTGGTTATCTCGGTTATCTCAACGCTTTTTTGCAACCCCCGAGGCCGTCGACATAACCGAACTCCACTGTACTATAAACATCCTGTAAATTTTAGAATTCAAAACATTGTTTGTCCAAAACAGTTTTTAATGAAACCAAGATATCAAAATGACCCATTTTTGCACTTCCCTGTCTTTTTGACATAATAGAGAAGAATTTATCAGCACAGAATCTCTTTGGCTTGATCACTAATGCATGTTAGTGAAGTGATGAGGAGAAAAGTGTGCAACACTAACACAGGTCACTGGGAATAAACTGAGTTCAATGTCTGCTTAGTCAAATCAAGTCAAGTCACCTTTACTTATATAGCGGTTTTACAATACAGATTGTTTCAAAGCAGCTTTACAGTGGTCACATGAAAACATTATAAACAAAGTTTGTTTGGCTGAACAGCAGCCTTAAAAGAGCAGACGGATTAATACAATCGATGAATATTAAGTGTTAAGTTTTGATTATTGATTGATTGATTGATAGTTTGATTATTAAATTGATATTAGTACTTTATGTTGTGCAGTTCTTATTTGTAAAAGTCTCTGCAAACCTGTCGAAGGATTCCACATTTGGAAGGTGGAAAGGGATTTTTTTAACAAACTGCTTGATTGTGTCAGTAGGGCATTCACAAGCTCACACTTACAAATAAGCCAGGTAGAATAAATGGTATGTGTATTTGGCGTGCTGTCCGAGGACAGGACTCAGTGCTCGCTATTTGGCTCAAACCCAGAGTGTTCCTGGCTGTGGTGGGAACACGCCAAAAGTGTGGAGTCGGGCTGTTGGAGGAATGCCGAAAACTGTTGAGAAATGTAGGCGAGTCGAATATGTATACAGGCTTCCTCTCATGCAGATAGGATTAGATATAATTCTCAATCTGAGATTCTCGATCTCAATCTGCATATGCAACTGGCTGTGCTCATCTTTGCTTGCTCCTTTAAAGCTATTTTGAGTATAACGGCTCTTTAATTAATGAGGAGACCTGAACCGAAAGAGATCCAAGCAACCTATTTTTCAGAACATGGAAGTTTGTTGTGCATAACAGCCATTTACTAAGAAATATTAGTGAATATTTCAGCATAAATTCAGTTCATGAAAGGTGGTTTGAATCAAAATTGTTTAGTGCTGTAGGTCGTCATGAAAGTAGCTGAGAACCAATGACCAAAATAGAAAATAGCTATCAACAAAAGTGTGTTTATATAGAGAGAGCTTTTTACAGACATTTTACAGAATTATTTCCCTCTCTTAAGCATAGGTTGTGTGAAATAATGTTAAAAAAATTATGTTAAAATCTCACTGTACCTTAAAGAAGAAAATTTTCTTGTTCTTTTCATAATACAAAGCAGCATCAATGTTGGCCGGGATTCTTTTTAGGGGTTTGGGGTATCGATAGTCAAGGCGGTAATTTGTGAACCTCCAGACTTTTTCACCTGAGAAAGAGGAAGAACAAAAAACTTCAGTTAAGTACTGACACATAAATTATCCATTGAACATTTTTGTACGAAAGCTGTGTGCAGTTGTGCAACAGATCAGGCAAAAAAAAAAAAAAAATATATATATATATATATATATATATAAATATTCACACACACACACACACACACACACACATATAAATATATACACATTAAAATGTGAAATTCGTGAAACGAATACTGATTGCTTTCGCAAGGCACTGTGATCATCTCAGCAGCTCAAAGCAGGTAAATTGAAATGATAAATAATTTTTTCTTTTTTGAAAAGCAACACTGAAACATGCTTCACCAATTCCAATACCACTGCCACTTGTGTAAAAGTATTTTACTTGTACTGAATGTAGGCTCAAAGATGCAGTAGTCCTCAACACCTAAGAGACATGTCAGTGAAAAACAAGAAAGCAATCACATGTTTATTTTCTAAAATCAAACTGAAAACCTCTATACTGCAATAATCAGTCAACACAACTGCCTGTTAAACATCTGCAAACACTTAAGTCTTGGATAAGCTCAAAAACGGCACAAGTAAACTAATATCCTTCAAAAAGGTCTCTTAAATACAGCGGTTAAATAAAAAAATAATGTATAGTAAAATGAACTAGTCAAAGTTGTGTGATTCACAACTACCTGCTAATGCACTTGTTTTCAGTTAAAATTAACGTATTGACTGATTTGAGTGAGTAAGGGCAAAACGCAATATGGCAATATTGCTTCTTTTGTAGCAGAAATAAACTCCTGCAGAAAAAGTTAGCTGCCATGCTAAATATAAAACTGCCATTGCATTACTCACTACATATGTATTGGAGTAAAAAGTACATATTTAAAAAATTGTATCACGTAGAGAGTAAAAGTTGCTAAAATCTTTGGGACTTAAAGGTCAAAGTAGCCAAAAACAAACTTAAGTGAAGTAACTAATTATGTAAGTCATGTAGTTGTTCTTTGGGAGATAATCTCCGCCTCAGAGGTACTTCCGAGTTCCAAACCTCCCTTTGGCACTTCAGTTCATTTGGGGTTCATAATGCCATTAAAGCATCTATCTACTTGAATAGGGCATCTGGCTCTTTTAGGCATCTGGCTCTTTTAACATTTTGAAAGGGCTTTTTTATGTACCTGTCATATTAAGCATTGCAAGGCCTCTATAAAAAAGGTGACTGGATCTCATACTGTAGATATTGTTTCAAGTTTTATTCATTTGAAGTAATGATGATATCATATGATGCTATACGTATAGTCTAAGTCAGTGGTCCCCAACCCCTGGACGAAGTGGCACCGGGCTGCGGAGCGAATTCGCGGACCGGTCAGTGAGCGGCTGCAACAATCTGCCAAAGGTGTCTCAACAATCTCGCTCGCACACCCCCCCAACCCAACTATATGACTACTATATATGCATGCCTTCAAGGTACCACACAGACTCTATTGAAGGACTTACTGATTTTCCATCCGAGTTTGTACGTACTGTGGATAGAGTCTTAATATATTGCTGCAGGAATGCATTCTAAAATCCAGAAATGGTTTGAATTCATTTCTGAATCCATAGCTCTGAAGTCAGTGTTTTTTTATAGGTTTTTTGGGTTAAATGCATGAAATAAGGTTGATGGCTGACAAGATATTTTCTTGTTTCGATCTATTCCTTGTAAAATGTGGTTGTTAGCAATTGTTTAAATGTGACTACAAAGGTTGGGATTGTTGGGATCTTAAACATCATCATGCCGAACAGATAAACTCATCTACTTACTAGTCTCTTTCAAAGCCTCATTTTGTTTAATATCATGCTCTCCCTATTTATTAAAACTCAAACTTTCTAACTTGTTGATGGATCTGTCTCAAGTCTACAGAATACTAAGAACTTGATGCTACAACAGTAGCCATGGTTCCTGTCCACTCTAGTACCCCAGGTACTGTGGGTCGTCTATGGTTATAGAAGATTAAGGAGAAAATCCCAGCACCATGATATATCTAGCACACATATGGAGCACAGGTGGAAGAATGCCAAACTAGAGGTATTTCACATTGTTTGGAAGGATAGTATTACTAGTTACAGAAAGGCTTTAAAAGTTGCAAGGTCTGCTTACCTTTTTAGGTATTAGAAGGAAACCAAAACGACTCTAAGGCATGTTCAATACAGTAGTAAACAGACAAAATCGCTATTTCCATTTCATGCTGAATTTAATAATTGTACCAAAAATCTGGTAACCAAAAATCTTATAGCCAAAATCTTTTTATGGATGCAATGTTATTTCTCGCTACAACAACATCAAATACTGAAAAACTGATTCTGATTCTGATTCTGAAGAGGAAAATGCAACACCATGGATTACAGATGGGTAAGGTATTTTATTAAACAAATAAATTGCCATATGTAGCTCTCTAACAAAGTTCATTGTTAAGCATCTATTGTGAAGGCTCATTTCATTGGTTGTTGAAACAATGTGCTGGAATTTATTTTCAAGGAAGTACCGTGTCTATTAATGGGTAAAGCTACAGTAACATCCTCAATTAGTCAATTTGAGATCTTTTCCATTAAATTGATTAAGCCTAGTAGTGACTGTTTTATGAGCAGCAGGAGAAACATGGTGACAACATAGACAACATCCATACTGTCACACGAGGCACAAACCAGGAAAACATAAACTATGTTACATCATTATGGCTACAGTACAATTTCAACCATTTTAAAAAGCATTCAAAACATCACTTTTATGTAGAATAATAATCTACCTTTAAAGAAGTATGTCTTGTTGGTTCTTGGGGAATATACAGCTGCATTCAGGTTTCCAGGCAGCCCCTTCCATAGCAGACTTATTTTTACAGGAGAGTTATGGCCCATATCTGTTACCGTCCACACATAATCCCCACTAAACGCATATGTATTACGCCAGGGACCTAAGACAAATAATTTATGTTTTAGAACATTATAACATATGCCATTATATGATTAGTCATTGAAATTGAATGAACTGAGGTCATGTGTGGTGTTAAACAGCAGTTTTCTCACCCAGCATTATAGCATCAAGTTTAGCATTGCATGGATCTAGCACATCACTCCTGGGGAATGGAGCTATGGTAGTGGGATGTGTTACGCCATAGACATCATCAGCAGTAGTTGAACTGGAGATCTTTTTACCTGAATTCATGAGAATAATTAGCAAAGGCAGGTATATCCGTTGGCAAATATTTATTTATTTAAAAATTCACTTGATTGTCTCACCATATATGGCCTGGATTCCTCTGATATCATCAATGTGCAGTCTAAAATTGGCTTGATAACCAGTGTAATGTGCCGCCATAAGAGCACCGCTGTACTGCGAATGTCCCAAGCCAAGAGCATGGCCGATTTCATGAGCCGCAACAATACGCAGATTGGAACCATAATACTTGCCTTCGGTCCAAAATTCATCTTCATCAAAGTGAACTATTCCTGATGGAGGGGCTTCAGCATGGGCAAGAACATGGCCTAACAAAAGGTTATTAGGTAACTTTAGAATAATGGTCCATCGTTAATAGGTTACTATTCAGGAAGTGATGCAGGATTATCTTATATACAGTAATACCTCGAGATACGAGCGTCTGTACATGTGAGTATTCCAAGATACGAGCAAGCCTTCCGGCAGATTTTTGCTTCTAGACACGAGTAAATATTCGAGATACGAGCACTCGTACTGACGCTGATGCTGACGCACGTTCACTTCAAGTGTTTGCTGACTTCTTTATGGAAGTCATACAGAACCTCCACGAGTAGCTGATTTTCTCTCTATTTTGTTCATTATTCTTCATAATAGCGATGAGCTCTAAGAAAATGAGTGGCAAGGATGGTAGTGAGAAGAAGAAACTCATGATGACCATGGAAATGAAGCATGAAATTGTCAATAAATATGAGCGCGGTGCAGCGTGAGTGATCGAGCATGCAGGAGCATCAGGAGGAACTGTGGACTGAGGAGCTGATCGAGCTGCAGACGATGAACATACGCAGGTGTTGCAAGAGCTCGAGGAGGAGGGTGAACCGGAGAAAAACAATTCTACAAGTGAAATTAAGGAAGTGATGTGGCAGAAGGTTTCTGATTTCATTGAAAAGAAACACCCTGATAAATTGTCTACTGGTCGTGCTTCGGCGCTTTTTGACGACACATGCCTTATTTTGAAAGGGAGACAGAAACAAATCTCCCTCGATAGATATTTCGTTAAAAGGTCTGCGCCAAGTTAAAGTAAAAGTGAGGGTAGTCAGGGGAAAAAGGTAAGAAAAGAAATCGAAAAAAGCAAAACAATATTATAAAATAGAAAAGTTAAAAATATACTTAAGCTAAGTTCAGTTAATTTAAGTTTATGTAAATTATGTAGTGTACCAACCCCCCCCCCCCCCCTCCTCCTCCCTCCTCTGCACCTGCCGCTACTGTCTGTAAAAACATAGAATTAAAACCACATTTTATTTGATATCACAAGAATCCCTATACATGTATAGTAATCCCTCGCCACTTCGCGGTTCAAGTTTCGCAGCCTCAGTGCGTCGCAGATTTAAACAAAATATTCATCGGGAAAAAAAATTCGAAAATACCGCCATATCGGCAGCCGTATTGCGGAAAGCAGCGTTGTTTCATCGTGATGCGCGAGAGAAACGGTTTCCCAGGATGCCAGACAAAGAGAGAAACTCTCTCAGAGGCTTTGTACACACCCACGGCACTCAGACAAGACACGTGATTGGTTCCCGGCACGAGATCGACCAATGAGAGCATGAGTGGAGTGGAGCCTCTTCGCCTCTCTCAGAAGCAAATGTTGACGATCCAGTGCCGATATCTTACGATGAGGCGCTTCCCGAACTGATTTAAAGGCCTCATTACATCAGTGCAGTAACACCATCATCATCATCATCATCATCATCATCATCACATTCATCGAACCGCACAGCTCTGTCATCGTCATCATTACTGAAGTCTCAAGATACTACTGTCATTGATGAGTGTAGAGCAACATAATACATATTGTATGAGAGATATATATTGTATTGAGAGAGTAAATGTATAATATTAAGGTTTAATAATTAAATAGATTTAATTAAAATATATTTAAAGTATAAATATACATATTTTAAACATTCTGGTACCTACACACACATATACAGAAATTCCTAAGGGGTCCAATCCTACTTTGTGGATTTTCACCTATCGTGGGGGGTTCCGGTCCACATTAAACGCGATAAACGAGGGATCACTGTATCTATAACTGTGTGTGTCTATACAAATAAAAAACATGTTTTTTTCCCGTTGTTACGATCTGGAACGGATTAATTTGTTTTCTATTATTTCTTATGGGGAAACATGATTCTAGATACGAGCAATTCGAGTTATGAACTCTGCCCTGGAACGGATTATGCTCGTATCTCGAGGTATTACTGTAATGCTGAAAATTATGCTTTGATCACATTAATATATTACATTTGAAAATACATTACAACAGAAACCAGTTAATTTAAATGAAAATAATATTTCTGTTATGTGTCTGTCGTGTCCCTGTTCTCTTCTTGGTTCCTCCTATCTTCTCCTAGTGTCATTCCATTCACCTGTCTTGTCTTTAATCACCTCGTTAGCCTTTTGTATTTAAACCCCATGTGTCCTTCAATCTTGGTTGATTGTTGTTAACGGTACGTCAAATCTTCCCCGTTCCTCGCTCCAATTCTCCTTAATTCTTAGTTGTTGATTTTTTGCACATAAAGTGCCCTTTTGCTTATTTGTTTAAAATGTTCTTGTTTCAGTTCTATCACTAAAATATATTTAAGTTAATCCTATACCAGCACCCTCTGCTTGTCAGCCTGCTCCAGCAACTGCTCCTCCTCTACCAGCTCCGAAGCCCATGACTCACCAGCCTTCATCATCATGCGAAATGACTGGCCGTGATGGCTACAGCGGAAAAAAAACAAAAAATCTGCAGCCAGTCCAAAAGCCCACTTCTGAGCTCCCTCCTAAGCTCGAACCTTCAACCGTGCGCTCTCCAGTGCTTGAACACCCTCCTGAGCGCCTCCTAGTGCCGGAGTGCTCTGCTATGACCAAGCCCTCTCTTGAGCACCCTCGAATGCCTGAATCCTCTCCTGATCACCCCCTAGTGCCAGGCCTGCTCCCAAGCGCCCTCGAGTGCATGACACCTCTCCAGAGTGTCCCGTAGTAAAACTAAAACTATTATCTGTCCCCAAGGGCACCTCTGACCTCCTGCGAGTCCCTGAGCCCGCTCCAGAGTCCCTCCTAGCCCTGGTAAATGACACTCATCTAGACCTGGGAATTTCCCGGAAAAACTTTTTGGGGTGGGCTATAGGCTCATCACCGGGGCGGGTGGGGCAATGGAGGCAGCGCCATCCTGGACTCTCGTGCTCCTGTTGCCGCCCTGCAAGGCAATAAGGTCCTGGCTCCATGATCTCCCGGCGCCACCCTGGAGACTTTCCTGACTGGTCAGTGTTTCTTGGGTTCCCGTGTGCCCACCCTCTGCCCTCTTTTTAGTGTTCTGTTTACTCTGTCTTCCCCCCCCCCCCTTTACGGCGTGTGTTACGTGTCTGTCGTGTACCTGTTCTCTTCCTGTGTCCTCCCCTCAATCACTTGGCTCGTCAGTCTTGTCAGCTGTGTCTCATCACCCTTGTGTATTTAAACCCCATGTTTCCTCAGTCTTGGTCGATTGTCGTTAATGGTACCTTCCCCGTTAACTTATGGTCTCCAAACTTTTGACCAATACTGTAATTAATTTACTGAGATTTACTTACCAGGACCATCAAAAGGTGAAGGACAGCCATCTCTCTTGTGAAATGAGATTCTAATATCAGCAAACCCATAGTTAACCTCTTTAAAGCTGAGTGGGGTGACATCACTCCAGTAGTTAAAGGCTGAGCGTATGGCTGTCTGAGTTGCACTTTTCCCCATATCTGGTGTGTGGTTGTAAATTCGATACGTTAAGTTTTTCTTTCGCCAAGATCCTACGAAATAAGAAAGACAAACTAAAAATCCAAACAGCTGTTTTCTCAATGCAAAGAGCAAAGTTGATTACTTTAGTTATGCCTAACATTCCATTTTATCCTTTCCTGTATCAATTGTAAATTGTTTATTAAATTGTGTACACATCTCTTTGAATTTATTGTAAACTATCTAATGTTGCACTTGAGTACCATTACAATGTCTGTACTTTACACACACTGATTCTGATTCATATCGTGCCAGTTTGTAGCAGCTAATTAAAAGAAAACGAAATTAGGTATTCTGTATGTTCAATCAAGTTTATGCAAACCTTTGAAGTTAGTTCTCTGAGCAAAGACAGAGAAGGATAGACATGCTCCACAGAGTTTCTTTAAGAGTAAGACTCAAAATGTATTAGAATAAACTGCTTTTTAATACATTCTCTATAAAACCTGTTTATAATGAATGAGGGTGTTCTCAAAGCCTTAAAGGTATAATTTATGTCATTATATAATTTATATAACTCATGTCACGCAGCACGTTTGAGCTTCAGCAAAAAAACAATGTGGTTTGTTCTCACACATCAAGCAGATTGAAATGAGCTTCTTTTTATATTCGCTGATCAATGTTTATATGTGAATAAAAGTTAAATCTGTTAGACATGTGAAACCCATACTTGGAATTTGTCCCATACAAGAATTGAATCCAAGTTAATGCAAATACATTAGGAGTGGTGAGTAGTGAACATTAACACACCATTGTGGCACCTGGGGAGCAATTGGGGGTTAAGGCACATCAGTCATTTCCATCCGGTACTGAGAATCGAACCAGCAACCTTTGGGTTACAAGTCAGATATTCTAACCATTAGGTTATGACTGCCCATGACTGTTATTTAAACAAAGTGATTGAGCTCTTCAGTAAATTGTGTTTTACAATCACTTTATGAACTTTTTGAAGCATCAGTGTGTCAGTGTCAGATACGAGTTTGGAATGACATAAGGTGAATATAATGTGTAAATCATATGTTTTAAATCATCATACTATTTAAAGTTATAACCACAAATAGGCAAGTGTAATATGAATGTGTTATAAATTATTCATGATTCAAGAGGTTGCCACATATTATAAGGTTTTGCAAACACACTGAATACATGCATTGTAATGCATTAGGATCACCCTTTCTTATAAACAGTAGGGGTTTGTAGAAAATGTTACTGATTTAGTAATAAAGGAGATTGACTGTAAACAATTATTAAACAATGTGGAAGTATAGGCACCCACCACCAAATCGCCTGTATTTAAAAGACTTTTGGTTGAAGGGATCCTCGACACCACACCGCGGCTGCCTCATTTTAAGAAGAGTAGGTCTGTCAAGTTTTCCAGTGACTGACAGCCCTGATACACTCTGAAAGAGACTTTCACAAATACAACAGCACAACAGTGATTACAATGTAAGTGTGTTCGTAAAAAATTAGAATGAAGTCAGTAGTCAAATCAAGCATTTGAGCATGCATATTATAAATGTATGTATGAATACATATGACAACATTGATTTTACCTAACAGCCACTTGCATATCCCACTCACTGGAATCTCTCTGAGCTCCTGGGTTCAGTGGAGTATCTAGATAACCAAACCGTCTCAGGTATATCTATTAAAGGTGAAAAAATATACAGTCTAACAAAAATGACCCCTTTAATCATTAACAATTTAAAATGCTTGCATTATGAATGTTAAATTATTAAAGATGTATTATCAAAACCTGTGAACTGTGGTTAGTCAAGACCTGTGTACAAGTTAAGTCAAAAGTCCAATCAACACAAATATGTATTTTCAATCTGTGCTTTCCAAATTAAATTTCCTATATTTTCATATTTTTAAGAAAGCAGTTAACACAAGTACTGAACACAACGAAAAAAATGGAATACATTTAGACAAGAGCCATTTTAATAAATGTTAGAATTTATATTTGCAGTTAATAACAATGAATGCAGCTTCAAGGATAGTTTTTTGGTGTTTAACCTTAAAAATGTAAAGATTAAAAAATCTAGTGTTAAAAATTCTGCTAAAACAAATAATATTTATTTAAAATAAACGTTAAAGACATGCTCATCATAGAATTGTGAAATGCAATATAATTCATACATGGCATACAAGACATTGTATGAATTACATTTTAATAGATATGACTAATACATTAATAAAAAAAAAAAAAAAATATTCTAAAGTTTGACCCAGAAGCATCAGAAAAGTTTGGCCACGAATATATTCCGACTACCTCAATATCTAATCTTTCAGATTCATTCAGTATCCCTGGGTTTGGTTTTCTTGAATCTATATTAGCTTTAGCTATTGTAGCGATACTTCAAAGTATTTCAAAAGTACGTTTACACACAGCAGTCGTGTGGTGTTTTGACATATTCGAAATGGTTGTTGTTTGAATTACATAAATTTTGAGACCAGGACGGGATTGGCCGATTTTAAATCTGTTGCTTAAGGACCCAAATCTTTTCTCTTTTTTATCCACACAAAAAAGAAGCATTTAAATCACGTTTTGTTACCTGTGCCTCTGTAAACTCTCGTCTTGTGCTCGTCTCAGTCTCGGGAGAAGACCATACACGCAGAACAGCAGTCAGAAATATTGTATATTGCAACCATTGAGCCATAATCCCAGTCTGCTCAGAGATCCAGCGGTTTCGAAAGATGATTAATACGTAGAGCTGAATGAAGTTGAGTGAAGCGCGCGCTGGTTTTACTGTAAATGGAGCGCAGACTCAAGAAGAGATGATGATGATGATGATGATGATGATGATGATGATGATGATGATGATGATGATGCACTTCCTCCTGTGTGTCTTCAGAAAGACGCGCAGGTAATTTTATACTTAAATTAATTTATCAGGTAGGCTAGAGTAAAAGGATAGCATAGGTGGAAAAAAACCTCAACGAATGCCTTAAATAATATACAAAAACAGAAACAGAAGAATTCACAATAAGGAAACAAAAGACTAGGATGAATTTGTTATTCAGTGATTTTTCTCTTTTGTTGTTTAAGCTTAAGTTTGTTGTTCAAGTTTATGGTCACTGAATGTCTTTTCTGAGGTGTAACGAGTTTTTTTGGAAATGCACCCCAGTGAACAAGTCCATAAATATCTGCAAAATGCGTATGCACTGACATACATGAAAAAGGGCTCTCTAAATTTTCACTCTTTAAAACATATACTGAAAATAATTGTCCATTTATTTCAGCCATAGTGCAACATGAGGCCTGAACTGAGCCCTGCCCTCTTCTGTTCAATAGAAGCTGTTGTAGTGAGTGTGCCAGTGAGTTCAAGTGTTACGTGCAACTAAACAATACAAAAGGCCCTAAAACAAATATAACAAATTTAACTTAAGCTTAAAAGTGTGTCCCCGTGTGATTACGTTTTAAAGATCTGTTAACTAAATGCCAAAGGGGAAAAAAAACTCTTAAGTCACATTGACTGAATATATTTGAATAGACACTCAAATATTAAAACTCATGGTTCTTAAGCTTGTCAATAGCCAGTTACCATATTTAAATAATTCATTTAGTTATTACACATATGTCTGTAAGATGTTAAAGAGCACTTCATCTAGAGAAACATCTACGATATAAACGCTCACATCAAATAAACATCTTAGATGTTTAAGTGTGCTATCAGGGTTAGTTAGTTCTGATTCTTAAGAGGGTTCAGTGTAACCCAGTTAACAGGGAACATTCCCAAACCTCACTACATCTGTCTACATAATTATAGTGTTTTAACATGATTCTAACAGCATTTCTATTTCATGAGTCTAACATACTTTAGCACACTCTGCTCCACTTTTGCATGTTTCAACATGATGCTAGGCGATGTTAGAGACAGAAAGACAAAGTTGCTAATGTAATCTTGGTTATTGCTAGGGTGTTGTAGAGTAAATTACAAATGAAAGCTTTCCTTTCCGTCTTTCTGAATGCTTATTAACTTTGTAGCTTGCCACTTGCAATGCCAAAGGTCATGGGTTCGGTTCCCAGGAAAAAGCAACAAGTGATTAGAATGTCAATGTGTGTCTTGAATGCAATGTGAGTTGCTTTGGATAAAAGCGTCTTACAAATGTGTAAATGAAAGCAAATAAAATCTCAGCCTATATTAGAGCACTTTCAAGACTTCACGAGACCCTTATGAAATTATATCAAACCAATTAAGTCC
Source organism: Rhodeus uyekii (assembly GCA_037043235.1). Classification (NCBI taxonomy): domain Eukaryota; kingdom Metazoa; phylum Chordata; class Actinopteri; order Cypriniformes; family Acheilognathidae; genus Rhodeus; species Rhodeus uyekii. Next base: position 3,364,319 of record JAWRVZ010000061.1, read on the forward strand.
CCAATAATCCTTTTTTTAATGAAAAAAGCCTAAGCCTGAGAGAAAGTCTGAGTAAGTTGGAGACCAAAAACCCAGCTAACAGGGAACATTCCCAAAACTTACTAAGATTTTGTAATATTACATACATAGGATTTTGTTGATGTCTGTCCACATGTTAAGACTGTGTGGACCATGGAAACCTTTGCTCTGCCAATGTAAAAGGTTATGTCCACATATTTATTTAGTTTCATTCAGGGAAAGAGTGACTGACCATTAACCCTCAAGTCATTTGTTTGACTTGAGCTTTAAGGCAGTAATTTAAATGAAAACCATCAGAGGCTTTCGGTCATGGACAGGGAGTTGTCATATTAGAAACCATGTATTCTAGAAACCTGTTTAAATCAAACCATAATTAAACAGGCTGAATCTTCTGAATATCATCAGTAAATTACTTCCATATGTAGGATGTGTGGTTTCCTGAGCCACAATTTATGTAATCATGTCAAAATGGTCATTTGGTACAGTCCAGTTTTGCAGAACTGGATCAGCCTGACAGGGTTGAGGTTTTATGCTATGCCACCATAATAACTCCCCAGGTTTGCATGTAAAGGGAAACACAGAAAGTGAGAGTAACGTCATTACTTACTGGTTCACCTTCAGGTTTGCATCATTGTAGGATTGGCTTGTTTCAAGTCAGCATGAAATCAAGAATTACTATATTTACTTTGTTAGTGCACATTACTTCTCTTGTGGTGAACAATTCATCTATGCAAGTTTATTTAAAAAATTGTCTTTGTAATCTTTGATCAAAAATCTGAAAAGGTACTTCCCCACTGTAATTGTTATGATTACGAGCTCCGTGCCTCCCCCCTCTGGCCACCGGAGGGAGCTCTCACCAGAATACTAAATGCCTTGGACTACAATTCCCACTGACACTTGCGCCTGAGACTGATTGCAAGTGCACTGCAGCTCGTCAAACACTCTATATAAACACACCACACTCACACCACCTGGCGAAGTCTTGATTTGCTGCGGTGATCATTCTGAGCGTTTATATTAGTGGTGGGCAGAGCGAGGCTTCATGAAACACTGAAACAGTTGAATCAAATGTGCCGTATTGTTTTGAGGCTTCGAATCTCTATACCAACACCCGTCTCCACGGTGACACCTAGTGGTCAATTGCACGTTATCCGAAACAACTTTGAAAACATGCCTTTAAAAAAAATATTAAATGTTGTGTTTTTGTTAATGTGGTGAGTTTTTAACATCCTCACTATATAGCTATAATATATAATAATAACAACTAGGTTATTTTGGTCATAAAAAGGAAAATTAATAAAACAAATCAATCCACAATGGTCTCATTTTATTTTATTTTTTTACAGATTTTTATTCAAAACTATTAATTGCTCTGCTGTGTAAGGAATCTATATATATATATATATATATATATATATATATAAATTTATATATCTACGAATCTCTCTATATGTCTATGAATTTGTCTATCAATCTATCTAATTTTCTATGAAATTCTATGTTCTGCCACAGTTGAGAAAAATAGATTATTTAAGTCGAAATAATGATTTGGTATCTCAAAATAATGAGAAAATGACAAAATAATGACTTAGTAACTCGAAATAATGACTTAACTTCTCGTGATTCTCCGCATGGTCAAAGCGTGTAAAAGCAAGATATTGAAGAGCCGGTGAAAACTGAAAACTTGCACGATTTACAAAACTATCGGAGTAACGCTAGATTTATTAGTTAAGTTTAAGTGTAACGTCTTCATAAAATTTCATGGGTACATGTTAATAGTAACGCAAATTTCGCGGATGCTCTTTGATGTGCAGGTTCATCATAAAGAGTCACTGTAATACAATAAAATACTATAATACATCAGAAGTTGCATTAACTCCTGTCAATTTGTTTGGTTTGTTACTGTCAATCAAACGCAGACTCGGCAAGCAGCACCTGTCTAAACACTCGTGAAACGCGCAGAAGCATCGTTTAGCTTTAGTCACGTGACATGGGTGTTTTGAATCACAGTTTTGGTGACATCTACGCTTCAGGATCTCAACACTGTGTCGAAACGCAAGTTTCGCGTCAGCCATCCTAGTTTATATCCCTGTCTGGTTTCCTGTTACTGATTTTGCTGTTACCCGACTTGTGCCTGGATTATCGTTTATGTATGCTCTCTGCCTGTCCTGACTATCCGCCTGTACGACCATTCTTATTAAAGACAAGCATTTGGATTTCTGCCTGTGAGTCTCATCCGTTAAAGTAATGGCTTTCTTTGATGATGTCAGCGAATTGAATAGAACGACTACTTTTCTTGATTGAGTCAATTCACTGGGAAAAAACAAGCCACCCCCTCTGTTTTCTCATTCAGCATGCAATTTCACTCTGAAAATACATCACAATACTGAAGTAGAGTCAGTCGCAACTTCTGGTTCATGGTGACTTTCAAGTTTTCCATTTGGAAAATGTTGGGTTCTTCTCAATCGGAAGGCTCCATGACATCAAACGCCACTGAAGGCTGACTCACTTTTAAAAATCCTTGGAAAGGAGCCTTAGTTTTCCATCCTTCATCCCTGACATGTTTTGAAGGACGCATCAAGTGTATCATTCATCTCCTCCAAATCACCCACAATCCTTTGCACACATTCCAGGAAAGCATGAGGTAGCCTGGAGGCAGACTAGATCTATTAAAAGTATAAATTTTGAAGAGGTTCGATACCAACGTGTATTTTTACTGAAGGTGGGTATTTTTTTAGACCAGATGAGGAAGATCCAGGCTGCGTTTGAAAACTTAAAATGCTGAGGACCCATTCCAAGGTAGAAAGGCATCAAGGTACGTCCAAATCCAAAGTTAGCTTCCCTTCTGTCAGGGTGTGTAGGTGCGGGAGGATGAGGATGACACGGAGAAGGAATAAATGAAACTTGGCATTAATAATCAAACACTTTAAATATTAAACAAAAGGGCACTTCTTTGTACAAAACGGAACAGTCCAACAGGCTATAATAGTCTACCTGGATAGACATATCCAACATTTACGATGATAAAGACAGAGGGAAACATGAGGGAATATATACTCAAGGTATGATGGGACACAGGTGACAAGAATAACGAGGTGACTGATTACAAGACAGGTGAAGGGAACGACACTGGGAAAATCACACGAGGAAACAGGAAGTTGTCACAGTTCCGTCGTGTCTCCACGCTCTCCCTGTCTCCGGAGATACTTTCATCTGATCAATTTGTGAAATATAGGTTATAGGGTTAAATACAGATGACATCTGAAAGTTCAGATTGCTGTTCAGTTTGTGTGTAAGTGACTAATGCTTTCCACTTCTAGTGTAATTTATAATGAGAAATTACAATTGTAGAAATTAAATATTCGCTTGGCTATCATCAAAACTTTCTCTATTTTGCTGTAGATCATTACACCGTTTCTGCTGGCAGTTTCTTGAGGGTTTTAAATTCATTGCCTATATGCCAACGAGGCGTCAAGTCAGCTGCCTAAGCTTTCGGATACAGCTCTAAAATGTGCAGAGGTAAAACAGTCTACATGACAGGTTTGAGAAGCACTGCCTAACAGTGTAACTCAACACTTTTTATCTCAACCATCCAGACTGGAATAGATAAAAAATTATTTGAGATATGAGCAATTCGAGTTACGAGCTCGGTTCTCGATTATGCTCATATCTCAAGGTATTATTGTATTTTGTACAAGGAATTGTATTTACTTTTATGTCATACTGTTTGTTAGTTCAGCACACACATTTCTGTCACTGCAATTACTTTAAGCAGGATTTTTTAACTGAGTAAATGTGGATAACAATAAGCACATGAGCACATGACCCACACAAACTGCTATGACAGATAATCATGTGCTCACACAAAACAGAAGAACAACTACCTGAGCCATGTGTGTTCCCCTGGTCTTGTGTGGACTTTTATATTATTTCCTCTTCTGCATCATGTTTTTGAGTTTTTCTAGTTGAGTAGTGCTTTGACTGTTCCCATGTGTCTTGTGTATTAAACCCCAGTGTTTCTTGTTGAGTCTTGTCCATTATGGCAGTATGTTTGGTGTGTGTATTCTTGTTTCTCCATGTTTGTTTTTTGTTCATTAAATAACTGCATTTGGATCCAGTTCTCCCATGTTTTTTGAATTCACCAACGTTACAGTAAGTACAAACAGGGCTGTCACCAAAAATCAAGAAATAACAGACCTGACAGACCATTTTATAGAACCAGACAAAAAGCTGAGAAGAGACAGGAAATGTTTTTATTTAGGGGTGATAAGTCATTAGTCTGGGCAATAACCATTATAAATAAAACATCAGACAAAATGCAAATGATGTTTACAATGGAATAAGAGTATTATAATAATGACATGCTAGTTCTACAAATCTAATTGGTAAAATATCTAATGTTTTTTAATTATTAATAGTTAAATGTTAAAATCTATTTACTTCATAAAGCTTTTCAATGTTGAATAAATGCTGGACATGGGCAGAGGTTTTCTAGTTGAGTAGATTATTTGAAGAACAGCTGACAATTTGTACATGCATTGTAATAACTTGACTATTATCTGATTATTTTAAACAAGACAACATTCCCGTTTGCCTGGGTTGCTTAGAATATATAATAACTGAAGATACTCCCACCCTGTTATCCACATTGCTGTTGGGTAAAGGTGAGTGTACTTCAGTTTTGGTTGGCGAGTGGAGATCAGTTTGGGTGTCTGAAGACTTTTCTTTCCATCATTTTGCTTGTCAGTGTAGTTGGTTATGATGGAGTTAGTCTTGTATAGTTTTCATTTTATGTTCTGGACGTGGCCCACATCCATTCACGTGAATCTATATGCTGTAAAAAAATACATTGGTTTCAAACCACTTCACAATGTATATTTTTAATAATTAGTGAGTGTTACAACCTCTTGATTGTGTTGTTAAACAAATACTGAAAGGGTGAAAGTCAGATTATTGTTGCCAAACAGAAGCTAGCCATTGACAGGAAAAATCTGCAACTGTTTTTGTGACGATATACACAATCTCTAATTATGTTGCAATAATGTGAGGCATGTTAAATGTTTGTTATTATAGTATGAGGCCCTCATTGTTTATATTGAATTATCTTGTTGAGAGATTGTACAGACTATGTAATATGGCTTTAAGCAGGAGTGGGCCGCTTTCACACCACTCGTCCCAGCAGGAGTGGACGGCTCTCTGCAGTGGATCTCCGGCTCAAAAGGTTCCACAGCATTAAAGGCATTGAGCTTCTTCCAGAGCCGAAACTGCTGCTGGTATCATCGTCTCTCAGTGGATGGTACTCCTTATACCGCCTGCATAAAAATATACTTGAAGGGTTACTGTCATAAGGCATTATTTAATTTTAACAAGGCAGCATACATAACATATTCTTAATATTTATTTTGATGAAATGTGTATTGGTGTTTTACTTGTATGTGAAAGCAATGGCCCCCACAGCACAAATGAAAACCAGGACTCCCAGTATTGCTCCAGCCGTATTCCTTGGTGAGTTTGTATCTATGGTTTTAACAAGATAAGTTGTGCACAAGAGTAGTGAGGTTCTAGGGCAGGTTCAGGAAACGAAATGTTTATTATTTTAGATATGATTTGAGTTTATATGACACTTGCCTATAGCCACACTGAGCATTGCAGTGGTCACAGCCAAGCTGACGTCATTGGTGAGAGAGACGTTGATACAGAAGGTGCCGGAGTTGTTGAAAAACTGTCGCAGCACCATCTGACACTCAGGGGTTGGAGTCACGTCATTACACTGCAGGCTCTGAACAGGACTTGTGCAGTCGGCGTCAGACACCACGGTGCACACTTGACTAGGCAGGCTGAAGAGCAAACATAACAAAAATAACTTCATTATATTTCATTTTCAACTACTGTCACCATTGTTATCAGTTTAAAGTTGAATATACTTTTTCTTTTTAAATTCATGTAACCATAATCTTTAATCAAAATAACTTCCTCTTCACCTCTTCTCTAATGATGTATTTACCAGTGCCTGGGCGGAGTTACCTGTCACTCACACAAGATCCACAGATAGCAAACCACAACCATCCAATCTATTCCCCCCAAATACATTTTATTTTGTTCCAGAAAACATTTCACATACGTCACCATAGCCCAAACCATATCACCCTGCATCCCAAGCTTTCCTGTAGCTCAATCAGTAGAGCATGGGTTCGATCCCAGGGAAAGCAAGACCTGATTCAATGCTGATTCAATGTGTTCCTTGATGCAATAAAAGGATAAAAGCATCTGCCAAATGCATAAATGTAAATGTAAGAACGATTACCTGCTGAAGCTAAGCAGAGTTTAGCCTAGACAGAACCTCCTGGGAAAACTAGGTTGCTGCTGGAAGAGGTGTTAGGGTGTGTTCACACTTTATATGTTTGGTTAATATAAACCCTGGTGCGATTGTGGTTCATTTGAATGAATGTGAACGCTGCTATCTGAACTCAAGCGGGCCGAGACGCAACAAAGACATGTAAATGAACCAAAAACAGGACATGTTGTCACAAGAAGCGACTGTACTGTTTTTTCTTGTTATAGTTGCAATGTTGCCCATCACAGTTTGGTAAAGGCATCAGAACCGCGTTTCTTCGCAGTAGATCTTCATTTGTGTGTGTGATGGAGGGATTTCTGTATTTCGAGTGCATTTAGCTCAGCACCACCACTGTTTTGGATGTTTTGTTACGAAATATCCGTAATAAAAGCCGACCAATCAGATTGTGAACATATCCATATGCCTTTAGGTTCTGCGCTAAAATGCTAATGTGAACGCTAAGCAGACTTGGACAAAAAAGTTGACCAAACAAACCAAATTGTAAGTGTGATCTGCGTGGGTCCTAATGTCCCAGTATAGTAACGTAACAAGCACTATCCATCATATGAGACTTTGAACTGAGGTCCTGGCTCTCTATGCTCATTACAAATCACTTCTTCTAAAGAGTAATGGTGCAATATATAAATAAAGGTGACTTGACTTGACTTAACAGTTATGGACTCCTAATAATCTCCATCCTATGACTTGGCTCTTTCACTCTCTCTCCTTTCTTCCTGGACACCCAAAACACTTAACAATCATGTCAGGGGTCTCTCCTCAATCCGCACCTGTGTGGTTGTGCAGCTGCAAACTGATGGTGATTGAGGAAAGACCCCTGACAGATTGCAAAGCATTGTAGGTGTTCAGCAGTACATAGTAAAGTGCTATATCAATGTCTCATTCAATAGGAAAGACTATTCCAACTTCAGTTTCATGTCGACTTTAAGACTATTATTAAACAGTGTTGAACAGTCTTTAACATAAATGACAGTGAATGAATTTACCTTCCCTGACATGAGACTGTTAGATCCACAGCATTTTGCTCCAGCTCTGTGGCCGTGATCACCACATTATTCACCTCCACAATCTCCACACTCTCTATTCCCTCTGAAGTAGAAAAACATACAAGCAGAGAAATATTAAAAGCATTTGACAAGCTGTTTTTGTCAAAAGTTTAATTTAAACGTACACAGTCCAGACACTAAAGTTGAGGTAGAAGTGTATATCTACCTTAGTAATGACAGTAAATTATGCATAATTTCAAGTAACTAACTCTAAACCAAACCCTAACCATAACTCTATAGTAAGTTCATGTAGTGAATTAATATTACTTAGTCCTTATTTGAGTAAGTACAATGTAACTACATCACCTTAAAATAAGTTTATCCTAGAAGTGATCTAGTGTGCCTCCTTTATCAGTCATTTAAAGGTTTCATCATAAATCATGCAACGGTCTGTACGGTGGTCATGACATGCATTTTTTTTTAGCTTAGATAAGAGACATGTTAGTACAACAGTTTGATAACATGGTCAACACTATAAATAATGATGGGCAAAAGATCAATTTTCAGGTGTAATAGTATCGCTCAGTGATAGATTTAAAGTAGTACTCACGAATAACTGTAAGAGTTGTAGAGAAGGAGCCGTAACGATAAATCACACAGTTTGTTTCCGCTGGCATCTCTGGTGCTTGCCGCTTTGCAATGACTAGAGCCGCTTCAGTTCCTGCCACCAGTTCAGCTTCTAATTCATTCACTATTGCCTCAGGTATGGTGGTTACACCTGCAATTAAAGCACCAATGGAAATAGATTAAATATACATCACAATGCATTGGTTATGGACTTCTTTATAAAGTCTGTAAAGGATTTTTTTTCACCGATGAGAGTTTCAGTTGCCTCGCTGGTTCCAGCGGCAGCTGCATTAACTGTCTCCATGTCTTCTGTTGCAGGTACAACAGATGCTACACCATCAATGACCACAGCCTCAGGAGTGATGATGATTGCTGCTTCACCAGTCTGTGTCACGGTTTCTATGACAGTCTGAACAGAGGTCGTGTCAACTGCAGCAGCAGGGAGAACTGTGGCTGCCAGATTGATGTCAGGCACAGGAAGTTCTGTCGCAGGTTCAGCCTCAATAGCTGCAGACGTGGCTAACATAACTGCTGCGGTGCTGTCGGCTTCAGCCACAGCTGTGTCTGCAGCAACCTCCTGAAGAGCATTATCTAATTCAGCTGCTGTGTCAGTTGCTGCCACTGCCAAATCATTTGCAGCTACAGTGACAACAGCTGCTTCTTCTTCTACTGCCAAATTGTCGGCAGCTACAGTGACAACAGCTGCTTCTTCTTCTACTGCCAAATTGTCGGCAGCTACAGTGACAACAGCTGCATCTTCTACTGCCAAATCGTTGGCAGCTACCGTCACATCAGCTGCATCTTCTTCTACTGCCACTGGCATGACATCAACAGGCTGAGGAGAAACAGCCAGCACAATGCTGTCCACTGCTGTAGCTTCATCTGGCGAAAAGGAAAAGGCACCAACTGATGAATACTTTGGATGTAAATTGGAATGTCATTCTAAAATCTCTTCAAAACACTTTTTGGATTACGAACGGTTTTTGAAATTGCATGAAGTTTGTATATGAAATTCTACCTGTGACAGGAGCAGGAGGAACAACAGTGGCAGCTGGAGTTGGATTGAGCTGACATTCATTTGAGATGGCTGCCATCAAAATCACCTGTGGCCTGAAGGAACCAGATGTGAGGTATGTGTGGGTTACGGTAGGTTCTCGAGAGATCAGCGTTCCACTGTTGTCACCGAAATCCCAGTTGAAGCTGATGTCTGATCCGCTGAGATACTGGCTCGGGTCATGCAAATTAATGTTAAAGGACACAGCTCTATTCTGGATAAAGCTTTGGTCAGCCTGGTTGATGTCACCAACTTGAGATAATGTGACTGCGAAAGGAATCTGGTCTAAAGAAGAAGAGGAAATTCATTAGGTGCTTGCAGAAATATGCTCAGTGGACGGCATTAGTTACATTGACTGTTCTCCAGTTCAGCCCAATGGAGTGGTTTGACACCATGAATTCCCTTACTAGAGTGTCAGGTGAACAAACTAGGCTAATTGTTTAAGGACACAGTTGACAAAGATGATCCCAGCACTCTTAAAACCGAAAGCTCCTTATTGGCATCTGTGGAGCAATGAAGAACCTTCATGGAATCTTTGCATTTACCAAAAGGTTCATTATAGAGGAAAAAGGTTCATTCTTTTGATTATTTAAATGTTTTTCACACTAAGAGATTTGGTTCTTTTCAGAACTGATCACTGAAAGGTTCTTTCATCACAGCGATGCAGTTTCACATCATTATGAAAATCCCAGTTTGTAATCTTTCTTTTAAAGCGTGTAAATAAATGTGCAGTTTTTCAAACCACTCACCAGTGATTGAGAACTGGGTAGATGCATAACCAAGGGGAATGAACTTGTCTTTGCCACGGCAGTGATAAATGACTACTTCCATGGAATAAGAACCTAGAGGCACGTTGTCTGTTTCAATGGTCAATAGAGAGGAGGGACCATCAGCCACCTGCCAATATTTTCCTGAAAGAAAGAAACAATGAAAAGAGTAACAAAAAAGCCCCTCAACCACACTACCCTAAAGTCAAAGATAAAATGTAAATTAAATGATTAACTAATGGTTAAACGGTTGTAATTTTAACCCTAAAGTCTTCATAGGTTATTGATCCAGGACTGTGTCCTATTTGCATTTGTTGATTCATCTCTTCACTATGTTTGTATGTTTCTATAAATGAGACTAGAATAAGACTGCAGGTTTAAACATGCTCTTACCCCACGTCTTCCACACATAGATGAAGCGGGGCTTTTTGTTAGAGCTCTTAGTGAAGGGTGTCCTGTCAGGAAAGACACCTGTCCATTCTTGAGAGATGTTAGATTCAGGGTATACAGTCTGGCCCATAGTATATGATGTTCCTAAAAGACAAATATAATTCATTTTAGGTGTGTATAACATCTAAATTCACAGCGTATACCTAAAACAATAACGAAGAATCACATGGTAGCAGTGCTGTAAAACATAATATAAATGTTTCTTTATTTAAAATATAAATAACGCGTAAAAACGTAATTTTGACAAAATTTTGATCTATGGTCATGCTAAATAAAACATTAGATATATCGTATTAAGGAAGTTTTAATAACTAACCATTAATGGTACAATTTCTTGCCCACACCACCTGTCCATCAGGAAGTACTGTCTGGTTTTGAGGGAAGCCAACATCAATGTTGAAAGTGGCTTTGGCTCCTGTCAGTGTTGGGGAATCACTTGTGACTGCAAATGTCACCTCTCCACCTTTGACAAAAAAGGTTTTGCAGACACAGTTTAAAAGAAAGGTAGCAGGTATAACATATCTCCTTCCCTCAAAAACTAAAAGAGTAAATAGTATCAATAAATAATTTCCTCTATGATAAATCAATTCCATATCCTAATTTACTAATATGCAAAGATTTTGTACAAATAATACTTTTCGCCAATGAGATTTGAAACAAAATGTGATGACAAATGTAAACATAACATATAACAGAAAAACAGACATCACATAAGGCAAAATGTGTTAACATTTTAAGAACGCTATGCAAACATACTAGATATACAGTGGGTACGGAAAGTATTCAGACACGCTTTACATTTTTCATTCTTTGTTATATTCCAGCCATTTGCTAAAATCATTTAAGTTCATTTATTTCCCTCGTTAATGTACTCACAGCACCCCATATTGGCAGAAAAACAGAATTCTTGACATTTTTGAAGATTTAAAAAAGAAAAACTGAATTATCTCATGGTCGTATTCAGATCCTTTTCTGTGACACTCATATATTTAAATCAGGTGCTGTCCATTTCTTCTAACCATCCTTGAGATGTTTCTACACCTTCATTTCAGTCCAGCTGTGTTTGATTACACTGATTGGACTTGATTAGGAAAGCCACACACCTGTCTATATAAGACCTTACAGCTCATAGTGCATGTCAGAGCAAATGAGAATCATGAGGTCAAAGGAACTGCCTGAAGAGCTCAGAGAATTGTGGCAAGGCACAGATCTGACCAAGGTTACAAAATAATTTCTGCTGACCTCGAGGTTCCTAAGAGCACAGTGGCCTCCATAATCCTTAAATGGAAGACGTTTGGCACGACCAGAACCCTTCCTAGAGCTGGCCATCCGGCCAAACTGAGCTATCAGGGGAGAAGAGCCTTGGTGAGAGAGGTATAGAAGAACCCAAAGATCACTGTGGCTGAGCTCCAGAGATGCAGTCAGGAGATGGGAGAAAGTTGTAGTTAGTCAACCATCACTGCAGCCCTCCACCGGTCGGGGCTTTTTGGCAGAGTGACCCGATGGAAGCCTCTCCTCAGTGCAAGACACATGAAAGCCCGCATGGAGTTTGCTAAAAACACATGAAGGACTCCAAGATGGTGAGAAATAAGATTCTCTGGTCTGATGAGACCAAGATATACCTTTTTGACCTTAATTCTAAGCGAAATGTGTGGAGAAAACCAGGCACTGCTCATCACCCGTCCAACACAGTCCCAACATGGTGGTGCAGCATCAGCTGTGTGGGTGTTTTTCAGCTGCAGGGACGGAACGACTGGTTGCAATCGAGGGAAAGATGAATGCGGCCAAGTACAAGGATATCCTGTTTGAAACCCTTCTCCAGAGTGCTCAGGACCTCACACTGGTCCGAAGGTTTACCTTCCAACAGGACAATGACCCTAAGCACACAGCTAAAATAACGAAGGAGTGGCTTCACAACAACTCCTGGACTGTTCATGAACGGCCCAGCCAGAGCCCTGACTTAAACCTATTGAGCATCTCTGGAGAAACCTAAAAATGGCTGTCCACCAACGTTTACCATCCAACCTGACAGAACTGGAGAGGATCTGCAAGGAGGAATGGCAGAGGATCCCCAAATCCAGGTGTGAATAACTTGTTGCATCTTTCCCATAAAGACTCATGGCTGTATTACAGCAAAAGGTGCTTCTACTGAATACTGAGCAAAGGGTCTGAATGCTTAAGACCATGTGATATTTCAGCTTTTCTTTTTTACTAAATCTGCAAGAATGTCAACAATTCTGTGAATATGGGGTGCTGTGTGTACATCAATGAGGGAAAAAAATGAACTTAACTGATTTTAGCAAATGGCTGCAATATAACAAAGAGTGAAAAATGTATAGGGGTCTGAAAACTTGCCGTACCCACTGTATATAATTTGACAGTGCTACAGCAGCGGAGATGATGCATGAATCATTCAGTGCGTACTGCAAACTGATTTAACTGATGGAATGTAGAAATAATCCCCCCTCAGATCAAGTGGGCCTACATATTCTTAACATTTTTTACTCAAGTAGGCCAACAAAGTAAAAATACTTTGATACCACTGCTCATGGTTTAACGTATTTGTGTTCAATTTGTCATAATAAACAAATTAAGTTACATATGTGCTTAAATACCTTTCCAGCAATTTCTGTATCTGGGATCTCCATCCCTCCAGACGGGATACATTTTTGAATTCCATGAACGATAATGTGCAAAGCGAGTTCTGGATTCTATAGAATGAGGAAAAGAAATTGTGAAGATGATTTAATTTCGGAAAGAGCATTAAAATAAGTTTACAAATGAATAATTAATAAAGGTAATTTCAAAACCCAACTAGATTTCCTTATTTTTCATTCTCCATATGTGCGAAGTGTTGCTTTATTTTAAATGAATTCCCTTTTACTTCAATTTCAAAAGCAGCTCTAAAAACTCAAATGATGCATATTAAATACATGAACAGATGGAATGACAGTCATGAAATAAGTTTAAGTAGTTCATAAGCTAAAGCAAATAAGGTAGTTCAGCTGCTTAAGGTTAGCTTAAGTTCATGAGGGTCTGAAGAGAAAATGTCTAGGATGAAAAAGCACGAGCACAATCTATTTGGGTTGGCAAATAGAGTCACACGACCTCTACAATCCCATTCAATCCTTTTCATGTGACTTTCAGCTGAGGGTACCAGTGTAATCCGGAATAAGATCCCGCAGAGCTCTGATGTCTCTATGTATGTTTATCTGAATGTGTAAGTAATTACACGCACATTTCTTGTCTTTACATTTTATTCATTTGGCAGATATTTTTTTATCAGTATTAGTAAACTGACATCACACACCAGCACTATGGGTAATTAAATCAAAGAATGGTCAATTAATGCTCTAAAAGAGAGCTTCGCAAAAGGCCTTTTTAAAACTATCGGCCATATTGGTTGGTCATTGAAGTACACTGAAAAAAAGGTGTATAAAATTTACTCAAAAATTGCTAGTAACAGACAGTTTTTTTTGTAACTTCACAAACAGTTACAAAGAAATGGCAATAGTTGCAATGATTGTGTATTAGTAACAGGTGTGTAATTAGTAACAATTACGATTGTTCATTTGCATTTCTTTGCATTCAGTGTCTGACTGTGATTGATTGAGATAAAAATGTTAAAAAATGTAATTCGTATTTAAAATAATGCAACTAATTTCTAGTCAACGATGTATCCAAAAAAAAGTTCACCCAAAAAGGAAAATGGTCATCATTTACTCGCCTTCATATTGTTTCACACAAAATATATTTTGAAGAATGTTGGTAACCAGAGTTGGTAGCAATTTACTTCCATAGTATCCCCCCCCCCCCCCCCCCCCCCCATACTATGGAAGTCAATGGGACCCATCATCTAATTACAAACATTCTTCAAAATATCTTATTTTATATTCAGCAGAAGAAATTCAAACAGGTTTGGAACAACATGACTGTGAATGAATGACCATTTTCCTTTTTGGGTGAACTATCCCTTTAATCCACTCCATACTTTCAAATGTGATTCCTGATAACATTTTCTATGTCATATTGTGTGTTTAGTAAATAGAAGAGAAATACTCACGTGAAAGTGCTCCTGAGGAGAAGATCAGAATTAGAGCAATGAGAGCCGTCCACATGATTGGTGTATGCATTGATGACTACAACACCACAGTCACTGATCCTGCTTTATACTCTAGAGACCCATGAGGAGTCTTGCACATTCTTCAATACCAGCATCCAAAACCAAACCTCCAACGTATGACATCATGGACGTGCGGGTTACAGACTCCTCCCACTCCCTGAAGTAATCCTACAGAAATTATAATAACCATGATTATAAAAATAGCCATGATTGCTATGTTCCTCAGGATATTGGCAATTTGATGAAATGAAACAATACTCACAATAATAAAGATGCTTCTGCTTGGGTGTCCTACTTTACCTGTATTCACTCTAAAGGGTAACATGTAGAGGTACAACATACACCCCTGTTAAAATTGTGCCTTTTGAAAAATTAATCTAGTAAAATAAAAATAAAATAAAGTTTCCCACTTTTCCCAACTTTAATGTAATATTCAAATAACAAATAAACTCAACTTTTAAGGAAAATAAAAACCTAATTTTACCTAGTTGCATAAGTGTACATACCCTTTAATAAGAGAATGGTACTCTGGAGTTAATTACTCTGAGCTTCAACAAGAACCAATGAGGTTCATTCTCGTGTTACGCATCACGTTTGAGCTTCAACAAGAACCAATGAGGTTCATTCTCGTGTTACGCATCAAGTTTGAGCTTCAACAAGAACCAATGAGGTTCATTTTCGTGTTGCGCATCAAGTTTGAGCTTCAACAAGAACCAATGAGGTTCATTCTCGTGTTACGCATCAAGTTTGAGCTTCAACAAGAACCAATGAGGTTCATTCTCATGTTACGCATCACGTTTGATCTTCAACAAGAACCAATGAGGTTCATTCTTGTTTTACGCATCACGTTTGATCTTCAACAAGAACCAATGAGGTTCATTCTTGTTTTACGCATCACGTTTGAGCTTCAACAAGAACCAATGAGGTTCATTCTCGTGTTACGCATCACGTTTGATCTTCAACAAGAACCAATGAGGTTCATTCTCGTTTTACGCGTCACGTTTGAGCTTCAACAAGAACCAATGAGGTTCATTCTCGTGTTACGCGTCACGTTTGATCTTCAACAAGAACCAATGAGGTTCATTCTCGTGTTACGCATCACGTTTGAGCTTCAACAAGAACCAATGAGGTTCATTCTCGTGTTACGCATCACGTTTGATCTTCAACAAGAACCAATGAGGTTCATTCTCGTGTTACGCGTCACGTTTGAGCTTCAACAAGAACCAATGATGTTCATTCTCGTGTTACGCGTCACGTTTGATCTTCAACAAGAACCAATGAGGTTCATTCTCGTGTTACGCGTCACGTTTGATCTTCAGCAAGAACCAACGAGGTTCATTCTCATGTTACGCGTCACGTTTGAGCTTCAACAAGAACCAATGAGGTTCATTCTCGTGTTATGCGTCAAGTTTGAGCTTCAGCAAGAACCAATGAGGTTCATTCTCGTGTTACGCATCACGATTGAGCTTCAACAATAACCAATGATGTTCATTCTCGTGTTACGCATCAAGTTTGAGCTTCAGCAAGAACCAATGATGTTCATTCTCATGTTACGCATCAAGTTAGAGCTTCAGCAAGAACCAATGAGGATCATTCTTGTGTTACGCATCAAGTTTGAGCTTCAGCAAGAACCAATGAGGTTCATTCTCGTGTTACGCATCAAGTTTGAGCTTCAGCAAGAACCAATGAGGTTCATTCTCATGTTACGCATCACGTTTGAGCTTCAACAAGAACCAATGAGGTTCATTCTCGTTTTACGCGTCACGTTTGAGCTTCAACAAGAACCAACGAGGTTCATTCTCGTGTTACGCATCACGTTTGAGCTTCAGCAAGAACCAATGAGGTTCATTCTCGTGTTACGCATCAAGTTTGAGCTTCAGCAAGAACCAATGAGGTTCATTCTCATATTACGCATCAAGTTAGAGCTTCAGCAAGAACCAATGAGGATCATTCTCGTGTAACGCGTCGCGTTTGAGCTTCAGCAAGAACCAATGATGTTCATTCTCATGTTACGCATCAAGTTAGAGCTTCAGCAAGAACCAATGAGGATCATTCTTGTTACGCATCAAGTTTGAGCTTCAGCAAGAACCAATGAGGATCATTCTTGTGTTACGCGTCAAGTTTGAGCTTCAGCAAGAACCAATGAGGATCATTCTCGTGTTACGCGTCAAGTTTGAGCTTCAACAATAACCAATGATGTTCATTCTCATATTACGCATCAAGTTTGAGCTTCAGCAAGAACCAATGATGTTCATTCTCATGTTACGCATCAAGTTTGAGCTTCAGCAAGAACCAATGATGTTCATTCTCGTGTTACGCATCAAGTTTGAGCTTCAGCAAGAACCAATGATGTTCATTCTCATGTTACGCATCAAGTTTGAGCTTCAGCAAGAACCAATGATGTTCATTCTCATGTTACGCATCAAGTTTGAGCTTCAGCAAGAACCAATGAGGTTCATTCTCGTGTTACGCATCACAATTGAGCTTCAACAATAACCAATGATGTTCATTCTCATGTTACGCATCAAGTTTGAGCTTCAGCAAGAACCAATGAGGTTCATTCTCGTGTTACGCATCACGATTGAGCTTCAACAATAACCAATGATGTTCATTCTCATGTTACGCATCAAGTTTGAGCTTCAGCAAGAACCAATGAGGTTCATTCTCGTGTTACGCATCAAGTTTGAGCTTCAGCAAGAACCAATGAGGTTCATTCTCGTGTTACGCATCACAATTGAGCTTCAACAATAACCAATGATGTTCATTCTCATGTTACGCATCAAGTTTGAGCTTCAGCAAGAACCAATGAGGTTCATTCTCGTGTTACGCATCACGATTGAGCTTCAACAATAACCAATGATGTTCATTCTCATGTTACGCATCAAGTTTGAGCTTCAGCAAGAACCAATGAGGTTCATTCTCGTGTTACGCGTCACGATTGAGCTTCAACAATAACCAATGATGTTCATTCTCATGTTACGCATCACAATTGAGCTTCAACAATAACCAATGATGTTCATTCTCATGTTACGCATCAAGTTTGAGCTTCAGCAAGAACCAATGAGGTTCATTCTCATGTTACGCATCAAGTTTGAGCTTCAACAAGAACCAATGAGGTTCTCGAGCATCAAGCAAGGTTCTTTGAGCTTCTGTTTATGTTTGGTGATTGTTTTTATGTGAATAAAAGCCTAAATTCAATATGTTCATCCAAAGCGATCGTATCTCTTTCAGAAATTTGTACTAATCTGCCCAATTCATATAGATTAGTTTTAGGGATCTCTTCATGTCCTTATTGAAGTTACAGTTGCGTCACTGTCAACGGAGAGACAGAACGCTTTTAGATTTCATCAAAAAGATCTTCATTTGTGTTTCAAAGATGAACTGAAGTATTGCAGGTTTAAAACAACAAGAGGGGAATGACAGAACTTTCCTTTTTTGATGATCTATCGCTTTAATTTCTCTGTTTAAACTGCATTAGTCTGCTGGCAGTGGCTCAGGTCTCCTAACTCTAAAATTAAGATGCAAAAGAAATTTGTCCTACACACAAGAACAAAAACCTGGCAAATGTCTTGAAATACAACATCTGAACAATGTCTTGAGGTGTGGTAACTGTAGTATAAGTAGAATAATGGACAATAATAGTTATTATTATTAGAAAATAATCCACATCCAAGGTGTATTACCACCTCCGGTCTGCATTGTTTTCTAATTATTCAAGGGCCCATCGTAAATTATCCCTTGCTGATGCGGATTATCCCCACTTTGAAAATCACCCGTTTCTGTGGGATTTTTCTAGCATTATCTTCGCATCTTTCTGCCAAAGCCATTGCCTGAAAAGAGATTACGAAGAACGCGTTGGGATATCATTACCAATGACACCAGGTACCATACAAATCAGTAGTATTATACAAACCCAAAACATTGGATGCATCATGGAGAACCGTGAAGGCCATCATCAACAAGAAGACATTGACAGGTGAAGCTTGTCTAAAATTGATGGAAGAAACTTGTTGCGAGTCAAGATAGAAGTGAAGGAATCACAAATGGCGTCACATTCAAGACCATTTTATTCCTGCTCAATACAACAGATATTCCTTCATTTGATTGAGGTTCTCTACGGCCAACATCATGATAGATGATGGATTTGGTAATGTCTTTTGTATCCCGTATCTGCAGTTCTTCATCTCGTGATCATATATGGACCCTGTGAGAATAAAAGTTCATTCATTTCCAACGAACAAGGACAAAGAAGATCTTCCTGATGTCTGAAAATCATGCTTGTTGGGTCATAACTGTTAATATCACCCAGAGCTGCGATGATGGAGAGTCACAAGATGAGAGTATACGCACAGCCCTGTCAATGATGCTCTTTCATTATTGTTCCCTTTCCTCATGCCTGTACCTTCATGTATTTTTCTTTTTCATTCTTAGCATTCTTGAGTTGGCATTAGAGTTATAGTGAAACAATCTTTGTATTGTTATTCTTAGCACGACCTTTTCAAAGGAACCGTAACCGAGTTGTTAGAACGTTTGATTACGTTTCTACAGAAATGTATTACATTTAACGGTTACTACACATACTAAGAAGAGATATCATTGATTATTTCTACTACAATTCCACTATTACTTTATAATTTCTAAACACAAATGGCCTGGTTTGGGTAGTTTCCCAGACACAGATTAAGCCTAGTCCTAGACTAAAATGACCCATTTACATGAGATTAACAGAAATCCGCTTTATCTGTCAAAGTTTTAAATGCTTTAGTGCTAGTCTTAGTCTAGAGTTTAATAAACTGATATCCTGGAGGAAGATTAGAGCTAGACTAGGATTAAAGCTTATATTAAACCTAACAGGAGGCAGTTTTAACCTGAGACTAATGTTGCGTTTCAAAAAAGACACATGGATTACATGGACAGTCAATGAAAATCAAACCACACACACACACAATATCACAAAACTGTAAGGTAATAAAGCACACGATTCTTTCCCAATGCTTTCACTATTTCTTGATCCCTCTGTGTTCAAGCTTGTCTTGTACCATTTTTAACGATATAACTTTGAAAATTTGTTCTACTGGCACTTCTGATGCTAAGAATCGCTTGTGCTCATTTGGAAAAAAGCGCCTGCTAAATGAAATGTAACTATGAAATACAAAGTAATGCAACCACGTCTTCACTATATGTAGACACAGTGACATTACTTTGCTATTAAGCAAAACGCTTGGTGCAATAATGTCGCTTGAATGTGGGAAAATGCCAAGCTCACTGAAATTAAATGAAAATTACCACATTTTTTAATAGGAGTGGTTTATGGAGAGGCAATTTATAGACGACATACCTAAGCCCTGTCATTTAACGGTCAAACATACAAATATACAGTCTTAAATATAACGAAGCTGATAATTCCATTCAACAAATTTTATTAACATACAAAGAGTTACCCTATAATTGCATTACAAGATTAGTCATGTGACAATTATGAACACTGTGCCAAAGCATATAGAAACGTGATGCTGTATTTAATAATGTCATTGAAAAATGACATCAAATACCATCAATGCCATTTGAAGAGGAAAACATTAGAAATTAAACCAAAAAGTGAGAATGCTGGTATATCAAGCTCCTAAACTAAAAAGCACGTAAAGCACACCTTTGGAAATGACTTTTCAAAACAGTAAAACACCACAAATATGGTTACAGTAATAAACAGGGTTTTTTTTTGGTAACTGGACAAGTTAAGAAAAAAGGGTAGATTGAGGACATTTAAAATAAAAGACAGATGTGGAATAGTACTGTCTAGTTATCTTCATCCTCTTCATCACTTAACACTCTCTTATATCTGCGCTTAGCTGGGGCAGCAGGACTCTCACGCTCTGTATCCACACTTCTGGGTAATGGATCTGTGAGAGACAGAAGAGAGTGTCATTGAAGGAATTCCCTGGGCTTGTCCTGAAGGGATAAACAACTATTTATCCATCAACTGATTTTACTCAACACGCAAGTAGCAGCATTTTGCTCATTTCTACCTTTTATTTATTTCCCAGATTCAGTTAGCTCTCCTCCACAAACAATATGGACGAAGCCTAGACATTAATCACAGAGTGCATTTACATGTACGTTCTTTACCCAAGTACGCTGTGCCAATTAGCATGTGGCGTGGGATGCACATTACAACCTGCAGCTATTCCGGTCTTTTTGGTCACTTTCGCAAAACTATAAAAAAATTTTTTAAATAATAATAAAAAAATATAAATAAACTCGTTGATTGGAAAGGAACAGAAATGTGTAGAGTTGCTTTTGAGATGGTGTTCATTACCTCTCTGACCATCATCATCATCATCATCCTCCAACACTCGGCTTCTCTTCTTTGAGATTTTCTTCTCTATACGATCACTGGAACACCAAAAACAAAATTTAGAATTTAAAATGTAAAGAAACTCATGTTTGGCACTAAAGATGTAGCATCAGTACTGGCACTAACCTCGGTCCTGCAGTATCAGGACTGTCCTCACGGGACGGAGAGTCTTAAAAATGAAAATAAAATCCTTCAATTAATTAGTAATTACCAAATTCTTCATGAGTTTTTTAATTAAATCGCAATACATTTACATTTTCAGGCAGTAATTCTTAGGCCAAGCACACAGACGGCAAGACACTTGATGGAATACAGCATTCCAGTGACGAGCCGTTTCCGTTCACTTCAGACAAAACTACCTGCTTCCTGACCGCAAGCATCAATGCCAGAACTGGAATCGGTTTTTGATTCCCAACCCTAAATGTGACCAAACTGACATGGTCTGTTTTGAGATGGGGATGCACAGATAACTCTTTTCCAGAACGAGTCCGGTACAAATACTTTTAATACAGAGTACCATTACCATTGCATTTTAATTTAAAATACCGGGCAGAAAAAACAAAAGAATATGAACCAAATAAGTTGGTTTATGAAACATACATTTCCTTCAGTTATTGTCATGCCAATGAAGTCTGTTGTGTTGTTGGAGCTGACGCTGCTTTCACTGTTCAAATGATTGCTCTTGGCAAGTGATTTTCTCTTTGTCTTTTGTTGTTGAGACAGACGTAAGTTTACATGTGTTTTCTGATTTGTTCACAATGATACTTGCCTATACGGGCATTCTGACAATTTTGTGTGAATTTTGTCCGTTGAAGTGCATGAAGAAATTAAAGAGAACTTGATTTAATAGGCTAATTAGACAGCGAGGCGCAGCTTTCTGGGTGTGTGTTTTGGATGTTTGTGCACAGGAAACGTCATGTGATTGCTTTATCGCCTTCCTGTAATAATGTAGGGAACACTCGTTAAATATAAATCATGTAACAGTTCATGTTTTCTCTTTGAATCAATTCAAGTGAGCGACTTGTAGCCAAGATCATGCAAAAGAAGTGCACTCTCTCTTTTACGCAAATACGCTTAAATATTTAATGTAATATCATGTTAATTCAATACATTACTTCATAAACTTTCTTCTCTGATATATCCATTCTGCTGTTTATTTGCTCTGTTGTCAGTTTCTTTGTCACACGCTGTGAGGTATCAGTTTGTGGTATTGTTGCACTTTACAGAGTATTAGCACACGAGTGCAGTATCAGGCCCGATACTGATATCGGTATAAGAAGTTATACGCAAAAAAATGCTCGCATTTATTCAGGGGATGAAAAAAAAAGCTTTTGCACATTTGATTTGCCAGTGATTGTCTAACAATGACCTGGGGATCAAATTTGGTGGAGAGTAAAAGAAGAGGATTGGGAAGAAACACTGGTTAATTTTGCTTAAAATTGCAACCAGTGCATTCGGCTTGCCATCAACTAAACGGTGGAAAGAAAATTGTGGCGCTAGAGGGTTTGAGAAGAATTTGCCATTTATTACGCGTGCTCAGTCTCTCCTTTTTCTATTCTGCATCAAATAAATAAAGAGCGAAAGAAAATCTAACTGTATTCACACTTTCAGTGCTTGGCCTCTTAAAATCAAACACTTCCAAGATCCACATTGGCATCAATGAAAATGTGGCAGGTTCACCTTTTGATTTAGCAGAGGCGTGTTTCCTCTGGCGAGACAATAGCAAAGCTCTCAATGCTTGAGCTCTCAGCTCATGGTCGTCATCATCGTCGTGATCGTGATCCTGCTCCATCTCAACAGCCATACTTTCGTCCTCTTTTCCCTCAGCTGCCGTCTCCTCAACCGGGTCAAGAGACGCTGCTAATTTCCTCAGCTGATCCACGCTCAGACTGGGAGAAATCCTCCAGAAAGACTCCTGATCAATGCAGATGGGGTGAGATGACAGCAGGTTTACAGCACTACAGATATAGTGTACACCAATATGGAAGCTTCTGAAAAACAGACTATATAAGTGAGTGGCAGAGGATGAGAGACAAAGAAGCCCAAACCCACCTGCCCGTCTGAGGGTGCACGGATGCCAACTGTGCGTAGGAGTTTTAGGAAAGCCCTGTTCTCCATGGCTTCCTCGTTCTCCTCCGTCAGAGGAACCAGTGCCACAGGATGAGAAACACCTGGGGAAAGAGATGGCATATTTTAAATGACTATACTGCTCTCTGAAACTCTTGATTCTGATTGGTTAATCTGAACATTACAAGGTCAGTTATTACCCGATAATCACGATTCATATTCGCTGTAAAATGAAACGAACGACTTCAGCATTAAGTTGTTGAAGTGTTTGTTGTTGCTAGAATGATTATTTTGCACAAAACATTGATTTTAATCTGTTAATATAACTTTCTTTAATAGATTATATGCTAATAAACCGGTGTGATTTTCATCATTTATATGGTGATCTAATAAGTGCTACAACTGTCTGGTTTTCTTTGTCTTGTGTTTGAGCTAATCCAATATTTCAACTCAAATCAATATTGCGTGTCAGATTATTTACAGCACGTTCTGTAAATGAGGGTTTATGAATAATGATTTCAAAGCACTGATTTATATGCAAGTAGGGAGATTTTGCCAACAAGTCCAATGTCTATGTGGAGTTTTTAATTTGCTGAGTATTTTCTCCTTAAAAGGCAGTGAATTGAAGACTTGGAAAAACATGGTTTGAAACTGCCACAAATTCCCGCCGTCGCAAACACGCGACCAATCCCATCACCACGTGGGGCAAGACTTTTCCTATCATTATTTCTAAAGATACCGATTTTTAGGAGTCTGACTCGGAGATGTCGAGCCGCTTTACGTAACATTTGTATCACATTATAAACGGCTTGATATCAGTCATCTCAATTACCATTAAGTGTCAGCTTTTGTTCAAACTTTAAATGGATTATACAAAGAGCGCTCCTTTTGTAATCAACTAAAGGCTGACAATCATCTCAGTTTGCAATCTCACAAAGTTACGTTATAATCAATGAAATGAAACTCCTGAGTTATGAAAAGTGACTAGATTCAGAGTACAGTATTTTCCTGCATATAACCCGCGGGTTATACCAGATTATACAAACCCCGCATGGGGTGCGGGTTATATATAGGTGTGTGCTATATCACAAATTTTTTACGCGTAACAATATTTCAATATATGGGTTACGTCCCAAAGTACATAAGGGTTTTTTTTGCGTTATTTTCTTTCTGTTTTTTCTTCTTGTGAGGGTTGTTGTCTCTGGCGCTTGTACTGTCTCTCTGACAGCTGCGCTGATAGACTGTCTGACCTGTCAATCATGCAGGAAGACGTGATTGGCTGTGCTGCATGAGGGCGGGCTCTTCTCATCTCATCCGATGATCAACACCTGTAGAATCGCTTCTTAAGGGACGAGCTGCTGCACAGCGGGAGAGACTGCTCTTTCTTTTTCTTCTGATTCTGACTTTTGTTTGTTTTCTTATTGTGTGAATTTCGCGCACAAGCACTGTGTACCGATCCTGAACCGTTATGATAATTGACGTCATTCAAGCAACATTCAAAATGTGAACTTACACAAAAAGTTCATAAATCTATAGGTGCGGGTTATGCCAACGATTTTTTACACAAAACCCCAAAACCCGCTGGCTATATGAGGGTGCGGATTATCTGCATCTGTAAGTTAAATACGGGAAAATACGGTAAATTAAACACCTCTGATTGGCCTATGAGATCAGCCAACATGTCTGCATTGGCAATGCGATGTTACACGCTTCAAAGGATGCAGAACTGGCCTGTGGCTTAGACAACATATACTTCTGCCTAGGGCGTAAAATGATAGGGGCACCACATGAGAGGCACACACGCTTCTATGAGGGTGCTTAAGCACGCATGTGATCCACAAATGACAAAAAAAGAAGGAAAAACTTTTACAAACTATATCTCTAATTATACGCAGGAGTAACAGAGGCTTTAAATCAATGCTTAAAGTTTTATGTACTCACCATCCTCCTCACGGTCATCAGCAGTTCTGTTGAGGCAATTCTGTAGCCATTGGACAGGCCCTGATAGACCTGTTAATACAAAACGTTAGTAACCATCTCAGCCTTCATTCACAAAGACCCTCACAATCACGTCTGATCAAGCACCTTGCTGCTGTAAGGTCTGCACCATGAGCATCAGCCTGTGAATTTTCTCTGAAGCAATGTCTTTTCTCATGCTCTTTTGTCCTCCTCTGGCCGAGTTGACAGCTTGATCCTCATAGTCTTGTTCATCTTCATCTTGCTCAGATTGATCCTCTTCTTCCTCAACGTCCATGCCCTTCTCCTGTGACTCTCCAGTCACGTCAAAGAACTCTTCCTCTGTCTGACACACACATACATACATACACAAGATCTGATGAAGAGCCTGCAAGCTTGAAGCCTAATGGCACCTATTATTAAAATCGTATAATGTTTTGGTGTGCCGACTTAATTTAACAATGCTTTTAAATGAGACTTATTAAATTTATTGATCTAATTTTGTCTCTCTGGAATATAGTGATTATGACATTGTATTGCGTTTTGGTGTATATTTCTTGAGGGATTCGTGCATCTCTGTTACTGGAATTTTGTTTAAAAATAAAGCGATTTTAAATAGAAAACAAAAAAATAAAATGCAAATTTAACTTTCATTTCTGTTGAAGTTCAGATAGAGGAGTAAAATGGCCTCTTTCAGATATTTAAATATTTTTGCTATGACATGTCAGTAAGCAAATGTTTCTTTCATTACTCATAACGCAAATGCAAACTGGGAGCCGATAGATGCCGGTCAGAATCACCTCGAAGTTGTTTAATCTTCGGAAGCGGAGCCACACACAAAGTTTAAAAAAACCCGGGTCTTATGGTACACTCAACGTACAGTAATACCTTAAGATATGAGCGTCCTGACTATACAAGTATTCCGAGATACAAGAAAGCCTTCAAGCAAATTCTTTGCTTTGAGATACAAGTAAAGATTTGAGATACGAGCAGCTCACAGACGCCGACACTAGGTGGTGGAGCACTCGGAGCAGCACACACCACCTCACTCGTTCACTTCACGTTCGTTGACCAAAAAGTGTTTACATGAGCAAAAACAGCAGTCGAGAGAAGATCGAGCACGCATGTGGGGAATGTACGACGTTTAGGGATTAAAATGAGCTCGCGGGCTCCCGTTTTTTCACGTGTAGATCGGTTAAACATCCGTTTTGTGCTCATTTCTTTTTTTTCGAAAATTTTGATTTTCCGCCATAGTCGACTTCCGTACGCATCTCCCGCGAGTCTTCATTATTGTGTTTGCATTATCTACGTAATCCCTCCCTCCTCCTCCGCACATGCTGCCATTAGCCGCTACTGTGTCGTCTGTCTCGAAGGTAAGAACTCATAATTAAAACCACATTTAATTTTATATCACAGGAATCCTTATATACTATAATTTCGTTTTGTATATATCTCTACAGCAATTAAAAACATGCTTTTCCACTGTTATTAGCACTAATAAGGGAGCTTTTTTTAGAGGGCCAGAACAGATAAAAAAATTTTCTGTTATTTCTTATGGAAAAATGTGATTTGAGATACAAGCAATCGAGTTACGAGCTCGTCCTGGAACGGATTATGCTCATATCTCAAGTTATTACTGTACATGACTGTGAACACCGCAAGTGTGTGATTTGAGTATAAACCAGGATTCATAAGTTGATGGACGCACCATTCCAGTACTCTTGCCAGGAGCGCTGCGCTGTCTCTTCTTGTACAGGTCTCTGCGGTCGGACACTAGACCCATGCTGAGGATCTTGTCAACTATTCGGGCCCTTGAGCGCTTGGCTGTGATCCGCTTTAGAATATTTCCAAGCACATCTATGAAAAAAGCAGAAATAAATGACTTTGCAGGTATAACAGTCAAGAGACAGGAATAGGCAGATGCAAAGATTTATAGTTTTACACAACCAGTAAGCAATTACACAGATTTTATGAACTATATTTCAAAGGTTTCAAAGTGCACAAAAACTGCTCAATTTCAAACTGGACATCACTGATAACTTCAGGTGATTCAATAATAATCAGATGTTAATTCATAAACGACT
This sequence comes from Rhodeus uyekii, assembly GCA_037043235.1. Lineage (NCBI taxonomy): Eukaryota > Metazoa > Chordata > Actinopteri > Cypriniformes > Acheilognathidae > Rhodeus > Rhodeus uyekii. The sequence continues at coordinate 3,391,158 of JAWRVZ010000061.1, forward strand.
GAGGGCGTGTTAACACTTGTAGTTTGGTTCTTTTTGGTCTGGACCAGAAAAGAAAATTATACATTTAGGGCATGTTCACACTGCGATTGTGGTTCATTTGAATGAGCGTGAACGCTGCCATCTGAACAAGCGGACCGAGACTGTTGAAGATATGGGTCTGGATCTGCTTCCAAAGGAAGTGTTTGAATGAAATAACATGGACACTCTTAGACTCTTTTACACATTTTATTCTCCAGTTCTCAGCTGGTCAAAAAAACATATGTATCTTCGCACATACAAGGAGTGCATTTTAGATATTCGTTAAGTTGTTGAAAAAACAGAAAAAAAACAGTTCAAAAAAGCTGAACAATCAGGTTGTGCGCGTATCCCTAACCCTTAAGATTTGTAATCTTCAGCGGCAGGAATTCCACGCCACACACAAGAAAATCAGCTGCATTTGCATTTAAACACGGTTCTGACGAATGTTTCGAACTGCAATAGGCAATATCGTGACTATGACAAGAAAAAGACAGGTATTCTTGCAGGAATAACAGGCCCGGACAAGCCTCGTATCTAGTCCAACACTGAGACAAAGGTGGCATCTTGTGATATCGCGTCCTGTTATTGATATGTTTAGATGTCCATGTTGCAGTCATACTTCAGTCGATCCGCACAAGAGTACATTTGGAGCAAGTGTTTTTGTTTGGTGGGCACCAGGTTTTAGTCGGCAGTGTTCACTTATTAATTATTGTACCGCACTAACAGAGCAATCGTTCCATGGTTTGTTTTGATCGAAACAGTGTGAGCCCTGAGTGATTCAGTGAGTTCAGTTGATACAATTGATCTAGTTCAAATGTACCATTTAACAACTCAGATCAGATTTTTCAGTTATTTCTCTTACCGCATTTTCCGCACCAGATTATAAGGCGCAGTCTCAACTACGGGCCTACTTATGTACTTAGCTGATACATAAGGCGCACCGTAGTATAAGGTGCATGCGAAAACACACGCTCTATAAAAAAGGTAACGGAAGCAAAACAGTGAGTTTTATTGAACTTTATTCTACTATTTAACAATACACTCACATTATGTTTTAATCAATCCATCAAAGTCATCATCTTCTGTGTCTGAATTGAACAGCTGGGCAATTTCACCATCAAACATGCAGGTGTTGTACCGAAATCTGACTCCCTGCACAAATCTGACTCCCCCCTCGCATGCATTCATTAATACAAGCTTCCTTGAGCATATTCGTTTATCGATCAATATTTTTTTCTCCACACAGTAAACACCCAGAACGAGCAAACACTCACCCATCATGTGAAACAAATCCGCAGTTTTGCTGGTGTCTTTATCTCTTATTCTGACAAAGCAGTTTCAATCCATCTGACATGTTTTTTGCATCGTTTTGTAACGGTCTTATCTCGTGTTGTTCCCTTCCAGGTCCCTCTATGCATCTTCCAGGTCCTTTAATTATCTTCCAGGTCCTGCACGCTCCCGTCTGTGTCTAATCACGATCCTAAATCTCCTCAGCTGTTTGTGCTCCTTTGTCTTTGTCAGTTGTGAACGTTTCTAGGTTCGTGTTACGTGACAAGTGTGGATGTTTTCGTGTTTCCTGCTTCTGCATCGCACTTGTTCCCGTTGGATGACACCTTTGTACACATTTCATTTTCATGATTTAATTTAAGTGTACTCAAAACTTCTGTGCATGTTTACTGTGTGTAAAAAATTTTCAATCAAGCACCAATCTTTTTTTCAATCAAGACTGAGCGGAGCGCTTACACAACACAACACAACAACAATTTTACAAATTTTGGAGCTCAGTGCACACATAAGGCGCACCGGATTAAGCTCGCAGCCGATTTTTGAGAAAATGTAAGGCTCTTAGGTGCGCCTTGTAGTGCGGAAAATACGGTATTTTTTATTTGATTTTGGAGTAATGATGCCCTGGACACGTTTTCTTCAGATTCACCCATTTTCATTTTTGTTATTAAGAGCAATGACAACAGCATAAAATAATTGCCTTAACGTCTTTACATTAAAAAACAAAACAAAAACTTAATTTGCACTGACCATCAGAGTTACTAAACTCCTCAAAGAGCACCTGGAGTTCCTGTTCCTGTTCTTCAGTCCAGAGCACAATACGAGTACCTTTCCTAAATAAATGAGAGGAAAACAAAAAAAGTTTACCCTATTACTCTCTACTACCGGCTTTTACATTCAAATTACAGATATTAAAATAAAATTGTTACCTCTCTTTCTTTAAATCCTTCACACTGTCCACCAAACCCATGGATACCATGTGGGACACCACCTCACGTCTAGTGCGGCTGCTGCTGAGTAACGGTAACATCGTCTCAACAACATCAGGCACTGAAGATAAAAAGAGAAAAATTCCACAACAAAGACCAAAAACAAAAACCAAACGACAGAGACGGTGAACAAGTGCAACTCCACCTCCAGAGTCCCTGTACTCTTCATACAGTCGCTGAAGCTGTTCCTCTTCTTCAGGAGTCCACTTGCTTTTTTTCTTTGTGCCTTCCCTAATAAAATATACATCAAGAATAAAACATATCACTTTTTCATTAGAGCACTGCAACGAAGCTCGAAGATATGAACTTTAATCCACTTTAATATTAATAAGGTCTAAACACATGCGCAATTACCCCTCTTTATTGTATCCCTCGGTCATTTCTCTCACAGCACCCACATTTTTCCAGAACAGCAGCTCCACAAACGCTTTGTTGTTTTTAGCAGCAAATACAAAGAACCGGTTCAGAACATATTTTGCAAACGTAACAAGCTCCTGTACGGACAAAAAACAGGAATCAATCTGTTACTTGCACATTAAAAACTGAACTCAGTGAATATTGATAAATATTTTACATTCTTTTTTAGTTTTTTTGTTTGAGTCTATTTGAAAGGGTTTCATGCTTGAATGTTCAAAAAACATTTTCCCACAATTTGTCATTGCTGCAGTTCCTCTCATCCCAGTCTGTCAGAAATGCTCTGTTTAGTTCCTGTCTCTATGAAGCCCCTCCTTCTGAAAAACACACTGTGCTCTGATTGGTCAGCTGGACCAGTGTGCGGTGATTGGTCAAGGTAATTGGTAAATAACTCCCTTTGAAGCATCTTTGTTTTTTCTCAACTTTTTAAATGGAAAGCTTTCATGGAGAGTGTAGTTTCTAGCAAACAGAAACTTTAAACTAGACCGATATTTAAGGGATACGGTACAGTCATAGCACTTACTACACAGTATTTCACCACATCAATTACTTTAGGAATAAGACTAAATTTTAGATGAAACCGTTTTAAATTCGTACCAGTTTATTATTTTTAGAGAGAGGAAAAAAAAAACTTTCCAAGCGAGTGTAAAGCGCCGACTTCAGTTACCTGGATGAGCCTGTGGTATCAGTCTCAATGTTTACATCGGGAATAACAGAATCAAGTATTCTACAGAGCCGTGTAATAAGACACACTATGTTACCTGATAGGCGGACGCTGCTGGGTCTCCCAGGATCTTATTAAACAGGGAAAACACAGACAGCTGATAGAGTAAAGCCTCCATCTTCAGATCCACCGCCAGTCTGTGCAGCATGCGTGTGATGCAATGGTTGGTGTGAGAAGAGTTCTGGGAGTACGAGCGCAGAAGGATAATATATGGACGCACAACAGCTGGATTGGCAAACCTGTCAATCAAGAATTGTATTTATGGAATATTATTGTAACCCAAAACAAGAGAAACTTTAATGAACCTTACTCAATATCAGTTCAACAGTTATTAGTATAATTATCTGCTTTTCGGCCAAATGGTTCTAAGAACGGTAAGGAATGGTTTGAACTTGAGCTTGGTTCGGCATGGTTATAAATCACTCTCAGCACAGTTGGCTAACCAGGGCACCGACGGATGCATTTGTATTGCATTCAAATAGTGGCTGTTATCAGCCCACAGTGGAGAATTAAACCGTTTTCGTACTGGCTGGGCAAAATCAGCACAGAATGGAAAGGTTGAGGTGCAAGAATGGTTTTGTCTAATAGTGGCCATTAAACAGTTGCATATTTATCTTTTTCTGTTTGAAGCACACATCATCTTGTGCTGCACCTGTACACATCAAGGATGTTAGCTTGTTGTCTACATCTCTGGTATCAAGATGGGATTTGGTTGATCTGATCACAAGTGGACGAGGGAGAAACATACTCGTTTACACCTGGTGTTTTAAAATGCATCTCCTCCATTTTCAACCACTTCTTGTCAGTTTTCTTCAAAAGGAGGATCTATGGGTGAATAAACGTATGGATTTTTCAGCTTTTCCAATCTGATGGACAAAATATGCTCATGCAATTTACATGTGAACGTGACTAGAGATGACGGTAAAACATACAGACAGCAGAACTTTAGTTGTCCACACAGAACGCTGTGCGTTTTAGAAGTCAGGAACGGTGAGAGAACACTGTGCTTGGTACGTTTTTTGTGTTCAAATCAAACTTGGGTCTTTAGACGACAGAGTGTAAATCCTGTTTGGCAAGTGCGCTTCCCATAATGTGCACTCGTTTGGTCAGTAGGCAGAGAGTCTTGTGGCTGTTTGAACACATATGAACACTATCCGGTTGAAAGCTTTTTCTAACTACCTCTGGAAGTGGTTGAAAGCGAATGAGCTCAAATATTTTAGACCTCGTTTACACCTGTATCAAGCGTCGTCCAATTGTGTTCAAATCGACCAAAACGCATCTTAATACCAGGTGTAAACAGAGGGTGTTTCGAGTCCTTCAACAAGCTGATGATCATGCACCAGATTGCTGCCTCATGTCCAACTTATGACCCTCTTTCGACTGACTCTCTTTCAACTGACCCCTGTGATGTCCAGCGTATTAATGTCCTGCAGAGGAACTGGCCAGCAAACTCTCAACATCCCATCTTAATGGGCTCCGCACCTCACCTGCCGCCATACAGCCATATAATGATACAGCAAAGTCTCTAACAAGAGACACTATAGCATTGCCATGATGTATATCGTAATACCTCCCTGTCCCCAGACTGTATGTAAAGCTTGATAGTGTAATTTACATGACATATGGAAAAATTAGTTCTGTCGCTGTAGTTAAATCATGGTAACGCATTTAAAAGGTGCTCAACAGATTCATGATGATATCCATCAAAAATGATGATAGTTTTTTCCCTGCATTTTCCTAGTAGTAAGTAAACAGGTGTGTTGGGGAAAAAAGACAGCTAACAAATAAAGTATGTGCATGACCTACTGAATTGCACAGCATGTTGTATCATTAAATGTACATTTAAAAGTCTGCATGTTTGACATACGGTCACAATATTGAAGAATAAGTGTTTTCAGTGTCTTCCGTCTCACTATATGAGGACACGATCTTCACCTGCAGAGCCACTATGAGAGAGAATAGGTCATATTAATACTAATCATTTCTGTTACATCAGACACACCACTCGAAATGAGCAGTTTTCAGTTCCTGGAGCTCATTTTGTATGTGATTCTGGTCATCAGCAAAGACCACAAGACCTGAAATATGTGTGCCAGATAAAAGAGACTGAGACTGTCTGAAATTGCCTCCATCCATCCATCTTCCAAACCACTGGTCCAATGCAGTACAGTGTATCATACAGGTCTAAATTACTTTTCACTTGAATATTAAATGGTTTGATTAAGGTTTATAAATGATAGTTTCTTCAACAGTTCAACATAAATATACTGGAGCTGCCAGTTTTGCCAAGTTTCAAATGACTATTAAAACAGCAAGCACAAATTATGCGAAAGCGTGTCCCTTCCAGCGCAATTGGTGTCCGAATTCACTCACTCGTTTTCATTCACTGCTCCAAATGGACTATAGTAGTGGTGTAAAATAGGGAATAGTGAATGAGGGTGGGGGGTTTAACCTCAGCACATCAGGTTGCTTCAAGAACGGATTTGAGAATCAAAAAATTAATTTTCTGCATTTTGGTAATGTCAATAGAGAAAACATGAGACTGGAAGTTTAGTTTTTAGCTGAGAAAATTAACTTTTTACATCTGCTCCAAGTAAAAACAATTCTCCACACACCTCTTGATGAAATCTAAGAAGCTGAACTCCGTCTCAGACACAGCAACAGACTCCAACTCTTCTTCTTCCTCCTCAAACTCGACTCCATCCTCTTCCTCCAGAGCAGAATCCAAAGGCACTGACCCTACACAACACAAAGATAAAGTCACAACGCTGCTCCAGTATTGGCAATAACAGTAGAGTATTGTTTGTAATGGTATCAGGTTGAAAAACAAGGACAATATTTCAGGAGTCAGTACCAAAACAAGTAAAAGTTCTTGATTTTTTATTCAAATTTTGATATTAATGCAAAAAACAATTGATACCGGAACACTTTATTTGAAAATAAAAAGATGAAATAAGTTACGTATAAATAAGATGCTGAATATTTAAACTGAGCGGCAGAACGATTACATAAAACACCTTTTGACAATAAAAAAAGAAAAACATGCTGTAAAAAAAAATGTTTACCACGAAACATGATGAAGAATTGCAGATAGTTCTTTTTTTTTTAAGGTTCTTTCAAATCAAACATTACTTGCAAAAATTGAATAAAAAGGTAAGAAAATGCTTTCTTAAACAGAATCATAAGTGATATTTGATCCATTTCTTACGACCTATTCTCTCCTTCCAGAACTACGTCAACTCTATCAGGTTGTAGTAATAAAGTGTAGTCGCTCCTGACGCTGACGGGAGTTTACTGTAGTGTTGCCAGTAATGGTACTTGGTAAAGCTGTAAAATCCGATATTGTTTGTATACAATACTGTATTTATAGTGTAGCTTTGTGCACTTACTAGGGAGCTTAGAGAAAAGGATCTGCTTCAGAAGTTCAAGTTCCTCTTCAGGTTCCACTTCAACAGATCCAAACGTGTCTCCTTCAGGCCAAACTGCCCTGATTCAACACAAACACAAACACACACACACACACACACACACACACACACACACACACACACACACACACACACACACACACACACACACACACACACACACCAGAGAATACTTATGACTGCGTGATATTTCAGCTTTTATGTACAAAAATGTCAACAATTCTGTGTTTTTCTGTTAATATGGGGTGCTGTGTGTACATTAATGAGGAAAAAATGAACTTAAATAATTCATGACTTAAATGCAATATAACAAAGAGTGAAAAATGTAAGGGGGTCTGAATACTTTCTGTACCCACTTTATATCGAATTTATATTATACTTCATATTAGACAGTTTATGCATTTTGAAATATACACACAAGCTCTTTTTGGATTCGAGTGACATGCATGGTGACCCTAAAAAACACACACACACAAAAACTGCTGTTAACTAATTAGGTTATTGACATATACATCTACTAAAAAACATTTAATGCAACAGTGACAAATGGCATCTTTCAAGGTGTTCACCAGGTGTTCAACCACAATCTCAAATATTTTTTTCTGTGTAGAGAAAAGGCATGCTGTGATGAAGTTAGGCATTTTAAAATGGTGTGAAACTACAAGATACACTCTATAGGTGTTTTGGTGTGGCTGATGTCTTACCGTGCAGCGCGGAGTAAACTCAAAGCTTCAGGTCCTGAGCGAGACATAACGCAGTCTTGAATCCTGACCAATGCTTCAGTCCTCTGTTCATTTACTGGAGTCTCAGACGCGGCATCGAAGGGCACAGCACGCTCTGTCAGGCTCTCTGACAGCTGCAAGACAACATGAGAAGCATCACACACTTGTATGCACGGCATGCACACAAGACAACTTTTCAAGGTCAGTAAATGGTCACCATTTTGACTGGCTAATGTCATTGCATTGGAAACAGTATCAACACCCGCTCGCTATTGCATGCATGTAAATGTAATGAATATTATTCACACAAATGTTTTCTGAATTTTGCCATCTGCCCATGAATTATAATAGTGACCACCAAGAAATAGAAGTACACCTTAGTAATTCAGAGGGGATGTGCTAATCAATGCCGAGCACTGTTTATCCAATCATTTAATTGCAAAAAAATGTTCTTGGTTTTTGGCTTATATTTCTACTGATGTTTATTTTTATGAAAGTGTAATATTGATAACATACCATTTTGATTTATTGGCCGTGACATTGCATCTTTGCATAGTTTTCTTTGAATGCATTTTATGTTGATGTCATGTCAGCGTTTGGGATGGTAATTGGATAACCTGCGGTTCACGTACATTGTCAGGCGTCACTTTAAAGCGGTGCTTCTCAATTATTTTCTGTCACGCCCCCCCTAGGAAGAGGTAAATATTTTGCACGCCCCCCCCTCCCCCCATTTTGGAACGTTCGCCTTATGGTTTCCATGGCAACGCTTCATGCTTGTCATACCGCAGTCACAAAAAGCGCTGTATAATAGATTAATACATTTATTTAGTTTTTCTTTTTTATTCAAAAAAGTCACCAACTTGTTGAAACCTAAAAGAAACCTTATGTGGTAGAAAACACTGAATTGTTGTGATAAATGACAAGCTCTGAGCGCGTCTTTTTTGGATCAGTGCCAGATAACGCGTGAAAACACGTGTGAATTTAGAGGTTGATCACGTGACACATATGAACACCGGTGTGATCGTACACTTCAAAGGATGAGGGGACGGTTATCTGAACTTCATATATATATCTTGTTCAGTGCAAGAAAACCCACTCCCTGGCAAAAAAAGCATGTACTCCAGGGTTACACGCGCCCCCCATGGCATCGCTCCGCGCCCCCCTATTTGAGAACCACTGCTTTAAAGGTTCTCGAAATGCACCCTTTTTACTGCATGTCCATTTCTCTCTCCATTACAGATGCTCTGTAACTCACCTGAAAGCCAGACGATCTGAGCTCTTGAGACACGATCTGCCATGTCTCTTCCAGGTCTTCAGGTGTGGTCTCTGGCTGAAGATTGTTCTTGCTACGTTTCCTTCGTTTCACTCTTTTTCTCTAAAAAGCCAAAAAAGAAATGTATTTGTAAAATCCTTGCTAGTAAAATGTAAGTCTTTAAACAAACAAAACAAGTCTTAATGCATTATGTTGCATCACAGTTGTGTACGAGTCTCTCAGTTGTCCTTAGTATGCAAGTGCTCCTGCATCATCACCAAAGCAACAGGATTAAACCTGATCTGATTCAGCGGGGTAAGGGGAAGCAGTCGAACATGTCACTTGAACTGAAAACGGTTCTGCTTGATCTCCAGTGGTCTCACCTGCACTACCAGACTGTTTCGACCCTTGCAGAATCTCTCCAGCATCCTCAGAAACAGATGAGTGGACTCCACTAGATCTCTGAGAAATGAGTGCGGCTGCATTCGCTCATCAAACTTACGCAAGAGAGTCAGAAAAATCTCCCGGAACTCCATCAGATAAAAGATATTACCTGCACACACACACACACACACACACACCGGAAGAAAATGCAAGAATTGTGTCAGAGGAAAAGAAACCTTTCAAACAGAGGCAATTATCGATAAATGAATTAAAAAAAGCAGAAAGAGATTATCGGTTTAAAAGGCATACTCTTGATGACGTTGGAACTGTGTCGGATGTTTTCATCCTTTGAGCGATCCATTTCATTGACTGTCAGCAGCAGTTCCTGATACGCCTTCAGAGCCAAATGCATCCTGGGAAAAAGATAACCGACTCATATTAATCACACTAAACCAAGTAATATGTTTTTATGCACATATGCAGATCAGTTCTTGTAGCTCAACAAGATTCAGGGCGTTTTCAGACCTGAAGATGGTTCGCTTAGTTTGAAATGTTGCAATTTCTTCTTGGTTTGCTTTCATAAGGAAACATTTTAAACATTAATATGAGTCACGTGCGATAAACTGTTTATGTACTGGGATTCCACTCCCTCCTAGTAGTCATACGTCAGGAATAAATCTCAGGATTTCTTTAAGATGCTGACTAAACATCTTGTAAATTAAAGGTATTTGTTAATGTGTTTTGGACAGTTGCTCTGAAATATGTTCATCTGACCAAATTTCAGCATTTCAATTTGTTTTAACCCAAGATTCATTTTGAGATCAAAACAAACACTGCTGCTTTTGTGTTCCACAGTGATAAAGCTTTGCTTCGTTGTGTAGGAACTGCTTTCAGGTGATCTCAGTCTTCAGACTTCTTTCATGAGGATCTGAGTGTGATTGTGTTCATAAACAGTGGAATTCACTTATCTCGGCTCACGGTTAACTTGCCAATACTATTATGTCGACGTTTTTGGAAGTGGAACCGCCAAACTCCCTATTTGTCTTAGTATTTTCGATTCGTTAATGTCGCCGAAATCTAATATCTCAAGCACAAAACAGGGACAAATTCGCCACTTCACATGGTTATTTTGTGACTAATTAGCGTACCTAGTTCACTGCTCATACGCTGAGTTTGCCTTGCACATAGATAGCGGTCCGCTCACTTCAATGACGGTTCACTCCCTGTCATTGATCTCGTCTGAGGGATAACACGCTGTAGTATCCCGCACGTTTTTTGTGATTTTGTGAGCAATCTTTGTGTTTGCATTGTTGGAGAATATAATTAAAGGTTTGTATCAAGAGTCGAAGGTGGTTTTTATTGTGGTGGTTTTGCATATGCCTTTTGTTGTTAGCAAACATATACACAGTAGGCCTACAGTGTATGTAAAAAAATTTTAGACGAATGCCGATCGCTTCAAACTAATTGCGGCAACACTGTTGTGTAAAAAGAAACCAAAAACTTGAGCATGTACATTCTCATTTAATAACTCACATCATGTACATCAATCAAATGTTCATTTTTCTTTCTTGTGAGGGTTGTTGTCTCTGGTGCTTGTACTGTCACTCTGACAGCTGCACTGATAGGCTGTCTGACCTGTCAATCATGCAAGAAGACGTGATTGGCTGTGCTGCCATGAATGCGGGCTCTTCTCATCTCATCTGATGCTTCTTAAAGGGACGAGCTGCTTCACAGCACAGCGGGAGAGACTGCCTTGTCTTTTTCTTCTGATTCTAACTTGTTTATTTTCTTATTGTGTGAATTTCGCGCACAAGCACTGTGTACCGAGCCGGAACAGTTATGATAATTGACATCATGCGAGCAACATTTGAAATTCGAAATGTGATCTATGGGTGCGGGTTATGCCAACGGTTTTTTACAAAAAACCCGAATCCCGCTGGCTATACAAGCGTGCGGATTATCTGCGTCTGTGGGTTATATGTGGGAAAATATACAGTACAGACCAAAAGTTTGGACACACTTTCTCATTCAAAGAGTTTTCTTTATTTTCATGACTATGCAAATTTTAGACTCATACTGAAGACATCAAAACTATGAATTAGCACATGTGGAATTATATACATAACAAAAAAGTGAGAAACAACTGACAGGTTCTAGGTTCTTCAAAGTAGCCACATTTTGCCTTGATTACTGCTTTGCACACTCTTGGCATTCTCTTGATGATCTTCAAGAGGTAGTCACCTGAAATGGTTTCACTTCACAGGTGTGCCCTGTCAGGTTTAATAAGTGTGATTTCTTGCCTTATAAATGGGGTTGGGACCATTAGTTGTGTTGTGCAGAATTGTGCAGAACTGCAGAATAACATGCAGCGGCATGCTATTCCATCCGGTTTGCGTTTAGTTGGACCATGGACAACTGGACAATGAACCCAAACACACCTCCAGGCTGTGTAAGGGCTATTTGACCAAGAAGGAGAGTGATGGGGTGCAGTCACCGGATCTGAACCCAATCGAGATGGTTTGGGGTGAGCTGGACCGCAGAGTGAAGGCAAAAGGGCCAACAAGTGCTAAGCATCTCTGGGAACTCCTTCAAGACTGTTGGAAGACCATTTCAGGTGACTACATCTTGAAGCTCATCAGGAGAATGTCAAGAGTGTGCAAAGCAGTAATCAAGGCAAAAGGTGGCTACTTTGAAGAACCTAGAATATGACATTTTGTCAGTTGTTTCACACTTTTTTGTTATGTATATAATTCCACGTGTGTGAAATCATAGTTTTGATGTCTTCAGTGTGAATCTACAATTTTCATAGTCATGAAAATAAAGAAAACTCTTTGAATGAGAAGGTGTGTCCAAACTTTTGGTCTGTACTGTATGTTAACAAAACTGTAATCTCTATGCTTTTTTGTTCGGTCAACATAACCGAACTCCATTGTATATTGTTCACTTTTCACTAATGAAGAAAATTTGACTGTTTCTAGAAAAAAATATAAAAAAAATATCCAAACTAATTAACTAACTAACTTTTTACTAATTAATAAGCAATTACAATATATGTATAATAATGCTATAACATCAGTATAGTACAGTACACATTCTATTAGTCATAGTAAGAAATCACTAACAGGTTAAGTAAAAAATATAATGTATATGTAATACACTGCATATTTGTAACAAAATCCTCTCATGAGTTAACTAATGATTTACAGGACATTGAATAGCTTGTTTGAGGTGAATGTAAGGTTAAGTGACATTCTATAGTCTACAAGCTGTTTTATGACGTCTTTCCCCAGTTGAAACAGCGATTGAGTGATTGCATGAGATGGGATAGATTTCAGCAACTACCATCTGGTCTTCACCCTTGTTTATTTCATGCCGTAGTAAAGAGATGAGATTAACCGATCGGTTCGTGTGCACTTGATCCGTGCTGCCGCTCGAACTGAGTCTACAGTGACCTGTCACGGGCACCAAAACACCATTTGTCGTTTGAATGTTATTATAATAATAATAATAATAATAACAACAACTATTTTAAAGTTGAGACTTTTAAAAGGCACAAAGCATTTTGCATTTATTTGAAGGCAGGCACACTGCAAACGTTTGGGGACATTGCGTTTATAAATCTACAGAAAACAACACTGATTAAAAGATTTTAGATACCATAGAAATCATATCATTACCGATTTTTAAAACATTATTGTTGATTCAGAGCTAGTGTCCACACAGCTGTCATGTCGTAGCTTATTCACTTTGTGTGCAGGAAACAGATGCGTAGTACAGTCAAAAAATGTGCCTTTGGAGAAGCGCTAAATAAACGTTCGTTTTAGTCACTGATTTCAAAACCGAAAATAGCCAATAATTGTTAGTAGGCGATATTTCAGTGTATCCCCAGTCAAAAAATAACCCCGAAGACGCCCAACTAATGGCTAACGCAAAAACTACACCAGTCAACCCTAAACGTGGACCCAGCGTTTGCCGACAGACGACCGGTTTGGAGTATAAGTGCCTTAACATTAAAAACACAGACGGGAGCAGGAATATTAGACTGCTGTCACTTTAGAGACATAATGCACAGACCCAACATAATGATACACATGCGTTTCCTGTTTCAACTGTTGGTTTTGTTAGAAATGGTGAAAGTAAGCAGTTTACACTAGGAGACTCTACAAGACGGGCATTCTACAATTTTGTGCAAATGTGTCCGTTCAAATGACAGCCGATGCGGGAAAAAACTGAATTCAGTATTTGCGTGCTGTCTGAGACCCAGCTTTTTTTTAGAGTCCTGAATGAGTTCTCTTTTTTTTGTCTTCTTAAATTAGCAAGTCTTAAAAACATGTGCAAATAAACTTTTGACTATGCACTACTGGCCCAAAATCAGTTTGGCTGTATAGTTTAGTGATTTAGTCTTAAAATTCAACATAAAAAAATAATTGATAAAATTATGGATTTTGATCCTGCTTGACAAAATGTGACTTGCCATATATGTGTATGTGGCTCCACCTCTAAATAGGGATGTACCAGTTATGATTTTTCCTTATAGATTCTCATTTTATTTTTTCCAAGCAATTGGTCAAATGCAATACTGGTTGCCAAAAACAACAGAAGGACTGAAATAAAGTAGAAATTCACGCTCCAACAGAAGGTGGCACTTTAGGAAACAGTGATTTATTTTCCCTGGTCGCCACTGTACACAAAGCCCTGTGCTTATAAACAAGCGGTGTAGACAGTCACTTATCTTTACAGATACAGTAATACCTTGAGATAAAAGCATAATCCGTTCTAGGACCGAGCTCGTAACTCGAATCTCAAATCATTTTTTCCCATAAGAAATAACAGGAAAGAAAATTATCCGTTCCGGCCCTCTAAAAAACTCCATTATTAGTGCTAATAACAATGGAAAAACATGTATTTAATTGCTAAAGAGACACACACACACAAAAATTATACTATATAAGGATTCCTGTGATATAAAAAAAAAAGTGGTTTTAATTATGAGTTCTTACCTTCGAGACAGACGATACAGTAGCGGCTAATGACGGTATGTGCGGAGGAGGGATAACAGATTACGTAAATAATGCAAACAATACGGAAGTGTAGTATTTCTTCCCGCGTAGTGTATTGATAGTCTCAGAAGCTCATATTTATTATTATTGAACACACATAACTCCTGCTGCTCCCAGCTTAATACTCGTGAATCACTTGTCGCCCCCGGTGGAGATCATTTGCAATTACCCCATAAATGAGGCTGCTTGAGATACTCCGACTACCTAGCGTCAGCTCGTATCTCAAATATTTACTCGTATCGCAAAGCAAAAATGTGTGTGTCGGGACGCTCGTATCTCAAGGCATTACTGTACATTCATATAAACCCATATACACTTCTTTTCCACCTCGCTTTTAAATAGCTTGTGAATTGCGCACCAATTGCTTGAATGATGGGTTAATTTTTATTCTTAACGGAAAAACACAACAAAACAGTTCAATGACAAACTCAATCATATTAAACATAGAACTAACGAATACCGAATAGGGCGGCTTTATTCAAACGAATAGGCATGGCTTTCACCATGAAATCTGACTCCTGCGGTACTGTGACTCTAGTTCGGCTCATGCAATCATGTAATCAGTGTGTGGCTGAACACGGTGCAACACTGACCATCACAGCAAACCAAACCCTGACCTGAGTAGAATTACAAGACCAACCTGCGAGACCAGGACGTGGCATCACTTCGGTCAGTGAGAATCATCTCATAGTAGTTGGTGATGTTCTTCTCAATGAAATGAAAGGTGCGGATGGACATGGTCTCAGACACCACATCTGGTCTGAAGTTCTGACCTCGGTTAAAGGCCATGAAGAAGGTTAGAGCCCACAGATAGTACGTCTCGTCATGCTGCTGGGCTCGCTCTCGGATCAACCCCTCCTGCTCAAAGAAACACCACATGACATGACAGAAAACTCAAATAGATGGAGAGTTTGATTTTCAGTGACGTGGATCTTGTCTTATTCACCTTCACAAGGTACATGAGCCGATTATAGCAGTTCTCCAGGAAGTCGATGCAGAACTCACGCAGGAAGAGACGTACATTTAACGCCGAGCGTCGTTGGCTCTCCGAGTCTTGAGCCGTCTGCTTGCGTTTGGGTACACGTCTCACGGGCTTACCCGCGTCATGAGAGTAGTTCTTGTACTGTAGATTTAAGACCAAAAAAAACAAACATATGCATTAGTAAAACAGAAGTATTACAAAAAACTAATGTAACTCTTTTAAAGTGACACTTACATTGTGAAGTCCTTGGTGAAAAATGACATCTTTCTCTCCAACTGATTTCAGACCTTGAATGACATACGAACCACGGAAACGAGAGTGCCTTCAAAACAGAAGAGAAGATTATTGTATTGGTTCAGTAGGTTGATATGAACTAGTGCAAAGCTGTATTATGACATGAGGGTAAAACATTTAGAATTAGAAACGACACACAATCTGATTACACTCTCTGACCTGGTGCCTCTCAGTAGCGTGCGGCTGCGTTTTTCAGCTAGTTCTTTCTGTCTCAATAACTCCAGCTCCTGCATGTCTCTTTGCTTCTCCTGGGCTGAACGCATCTGTCCTGCATTCACCAAAAGCTCAGGAGTCTGCAGGAATCACGTCAAAAACATCAGACGAAAAGATCCATGTTTCCCAGGCATTTTAGCAGAGGTCGACCGTTTCATTGGTTATGACGATTAATAGGCAACCAAACAATCGGTTATTGATATTTGTTCCAAGATAAAAACAAATCACCAAAGTACATGTTCTCATGTCTTTATAAAGCAATTAATTTGTACTAACAGAGGAAGAACAGCAGTATGTAGGCTGTGTTTGTGTCATGGCTGAGAGGACGCAAACATTCATTTATATTCAACTGGTCACTAAAGTATTCATTAGCCAGCAAATTTGCATATTTAAAGCTAGTAATGAGAGAATTATTTCATGGAGCTGAAACAAACAAACAAAAAAGAACTGAAATCGATTGTTTATATCTACAATGTTATACATATTTAGTTGTTTTGTTTAGGCAATCATCAAGCGTTCTAAAACAAAAGCAAATAAATTGAGAGACTATACATGTAATGAAAAACTATCAGTTGGTTAATCTGTTATCGGCCAGTACAGCTCAACCTATCAGTTAGCCTGTACATTTTAATGTAATAAAGTGCTGAATCTGCAATCGCAAATGAACAGTTAACCAAAAAAAAATGCTAATTCTCTCATGCCAAAAACTTCAGCAAGCAAAATATTTCAGCTCTGTACATCCACTAAACGCAAGTGAATGGTCACCAAACGTTTAAGGGCCAGTCACACAGCGAAAACGCATGAATTACGCACATCTGCGCGGAGCGTGCGTCGTATGCGTATTTCGTCGGTGGAACAAAGGTGGACCATCAGTGATTGTAAGTGGATGTGCGTCGAAGCCGATTTGTGCGTGATTTTGAGTTTTGAACGGTTCAAAATTTTTCCGACGCACAACTGTGCTTATGCGTCGGAACTGGTTCGAAACCGCACACGTCCACTGACGCCCCACCTTCATATCACTCATGAATCACGCATGAACGGCGCACGTATCACGTTCATTCCACTGACAATGTGGATTCTGAAAGTGCTTGTTCGTTGTTTGGACGCGCTCCGTCAGTGATTCATGCGTCGGGCGTCGAATGTTCATGGAATACTTTGGTCAATTTCTCGACGCACAAACACACACAAACCCAATCTGTGCGTGATTTGTGAGTGATTTGTGCGTGATCGGCTGTGTGACTGGCCCTTTAGGTTGACCATTAAAAAAAAAAAGAAGACATTAACAGTCTCTGTGGTGCTCATGATTTCAAGCTTGATTACATTACCTAGCACCATCCAGAGACTTGCACATGTATCAACCTCTTAATTAATGAATTGTGCCTAAAGAGTGAAATTAAAAAAAACATACAGAGCTACGATCAGATCGCTTCAGAAACCACTAAAGCCATATGAATGACTTCTGCCTTTATGCTTTTTAGAGCTTCAACGATTAGATAACCATTCACTTGCATTGCATGGCTCAAGAAGTACCAATACTGTGTTCTGTAGAAGAAATCTATCAGGAACAGCAGGAGGGAATTGGCTGATGATAGAATTGTAATTGTTGGGTGAACTATCCCATTAAAGATCCTTTATACGCAAAATAACAACCCTTACTTAAATGTTACGTCACCTGATCTCTAAACATGAGGGAGATGATTTCCAGGATGTGGAAGCTCCATTGCTGTTCGCTCTGAGCACACGCCAGAAACTTCAGCAGATCATCCAGCCCACTCATGTGAACGGCCCACAGCAGTTTATCATGAATACTGGCATCATCATCCACAGTCTGCACAGAAACACACGCAAATCATCCAACACGAAAACCCACAACCTTCCCAAAGGCAAACTCTGTGGAGGGGCCAATTTGCTTTAAACTGATTGCGGTTTTAATAGTCTCTGAAATTTTCTGAGATTCAGTAGCAAAAAGGGTGTTAGTCAACCTACAAACAAACAAAAATGTTGAAAGATTGGAGGAGAAAACAGGCTTATAACAAGAGTTGCCTATGAGCTTGGCCCCGAATAATAATAACAATGTTTTACAAAGCAATAGTGAAACTACAACGACTAAAATACATGGCTGTATTCATTTATTTATATTAGCATTAAACCATAGAGCTTTAAACATTTGAAAGACCATAAATCAGCATCAAAATGGCTCTGGCCATTGGCTCCAATGAGAAATAAAATAAAAAAAAACAAAAAGCTCGTCTCAAACCCTCTTTAGGTGGTAAAAATACAGCGGAAAAAAGAGAAAAGGCGTGGAAAGGGTTATTTATATCACGCAAGGCGATTTACTAAGGGTTATACTAGTCAATTTACTGGTATTTGTGCCATTATTTAACAGCCAAAAAAGCATGTCTTAAACCAAATGCTAATTTGCACTGCTCTTGGTAGATTGCGTTGGCCACTATGGAAATTATCCTGATGGGTCTGGGTTGTTTAATTAGTCTAGATTGTACACAGAACTAATTTACCCGGTTTAGTAAATCTGGCTCCTAATTTCAGCCATGCTGTCATAAGTTAATTTGTAGCTCCACTACAAATAATCTGGTTCATGCTTTGACAGAAAACGGCAGACACATCCGATCAGAGTTTGTCCTTCTGAATAGGTGCACAATGCTGTATGGTCCTGAAGCTGTAGGACACTGCAACACTTTGAACCGTTTAATCTTTCAAGGTCTGAATGCAGTGAATTTTGGCTAGCACTTCAGAAACTGAAGCTGAATGTCTCTCCCCAACACACTCTAGCTCTGCTTGCTACTTGTGAGACATGAAGAGCAATTTACATACAGTAATACCTTGAGATACGAGCATAATCCATTCCAGGACCGAGCTCGTAACTCCAGTTGCTCGTATCTGAAAATTGTTTCCTGGTTTTTATCGTATACTGGTTTTATCTGAAAAAAAAATCTGTGACGGCCCTCCCTTATTAGTGCTAATAACAAATGGAAAAAAAATCTTTAGATTGCTATAGAGACACACACAAAAAAAGTATAGTATATAAGGATTAATGTGATATAAAACAAAATGTGGTTTATGAGTTCGGCTAAGTAATCTTAGTTAATCTTTTTAACTTTTGTTAAAACTGCTGTATGTTAGTATTGTATAGAAACCTTTTATAGGTGCAAATATCAAAGTCATTTGAAATTAAGATGTCTGAACTTTTATTTTGACTACTAATATCCATGATGTTCATTAACCATGTAACATAAACACGCTCACAGAAATGTACTGTCATAAGTCTGCAAACGCTCACCTTCTCCTCGTATGGGTCTGCAGGGACGTGTAACACATTTCTGACCAGCAGCAAAATTCTCTCAATCAGTAAATTATCTTCTTCGGTTCTTTGCTCCCAGTCCTCAGAAATAAACGAATGAATGAATAATATTTCCAATCGATCGTACCATCTTGCATTTGATCATAGATTTGACTCTCACCAGTTGAAGGAGGTTGTAGAGCGTTTCACTCAGCACAGTAAAGATCTTCTCATCTGCAAATGCCTTTAAACAGAAAAGTTTTAATAACATTTATCAATACGCAGGGTTCGACAATAAAGACCGCATGAAGGCCCAGGTCCAAGGTGAAAGGTGTTCGGGACAACTGTCACGAGAGTGTGTCGATTTCCTTGCAAAAGCTTGAATTTAAGTGTGTTAAGGTGTGGAATACAAGTGTGCTCGCATCTGCACTTTTGAAAACGGGTGTTTCCACTTGAAATAATAAATTATCAGGGTACCTTTGGGAAACCCATTTCAAAACTATGATTTAGGAGACAGTACCGTATTTTCCTGCATATAACCCGCAGGTTATACCCGATTTTACAAACCCCGCAGGGGGTGCGGGTTATATAAGGGTGCAGGCTACATCGCACATTTTTTACACGTAATAATATTTCAATATATTTGTTGTGTCCCTAAACACGTAAGGTTTTTTTTGCGGTATTTTCTTTGTTTTCTTTCTTGTGAGGGTTGTTGTCTCTGGCGCTTGTACTGTCACTCTGACAGCTGCACTGATAGGCTGTCGGACCTGTCAATCATGCAAGAAGACGTGATTGGCTGTGCTGCATGAGGGCGGGCTCTTCTCATCTCATCCGATGATCAACACCTGTAGAATCGCTTCTTAAGGGACGAGCTGCTGCACAGCGGGAGACACTGCTCTTTCTATTTCTTCTGATTCTGACTCGTGTTTGTTTTCTTATTGTGTGAATTTCGCGCACAAGCACTGTGTACCGAGCTGAACAGTTATGGGTACAGTCACATACATGATTGACGTCATGCGAGCAGCATTCGAAATTCAAAATGTGAACTTACACAAAGTTCATAAATCTAAGGGTGCGGGTTATGCCAACACATTTTTTACACAAAACGTATCTGTGTCTGCGGGTTATGTGCAGGAAAATACGGTAATTCTAATTTCAAATAGGAAGGACTGTATGTAAACTGGGACACACTAGCTGCTCCGCCCAACAGGAAGTCAGCTATTTCGGATTTACTGTGGTTTAAAAAAAGAAAAAAGACATTTCAAAGGGGATTCATGTGATTCTCACAAAAGTAGTTAATTATTTTGAATAGTGGGTGAAATCAGTAGGACAATACGGCAATATGCTTTAATGTCAAAACACATTTCTACAAAGCCCCTCCCAACAGAAAAGTGTTCTCTGATTGGCCAGTTGACTGTGCGCTGTGATTGGTCAAACACCTCAAGTGAGTGTTGGAAGCTTAATCCCCTTTATCATAACCATGAGCTTCCACTTCCAAGGCTTTAGTAAATACAGTTTATAATTAATTGGTTTTACTGTATCAGTTCAAGCCGGAGTTGGAAAAGAAAGTTTCAGTGTTAAACAGTCTTTGTATTTAGCCTCAATTACACCTTCCCAGTAACTTCTCAGTAACAGCTTTATAAATAAATCTTAGACTTTTAAAGCAAAAATATTTCTAGCGCATTGGAAGCATCGTTTTACATGTCAAAAATTAAGAAAACAATCATTAATTTTCATTTTATCAGGTGGTGCCAATGTAAATGCAAGTACAAAACTGAATTTAAAAAGTGGCGTGTTATACCTCTTTATAGGCCTGAAGGTATGATGTCACTTGCAGGAAGTGATGTCGGAAGGCCGGATCATCAGGAACTTTTCCAAAGCAGAGCAGCGCTGGCTGGGTCAGGTTCACCATTAGCCTGAGAATGATTTGAATCCGTTTTGTCATTAGAAAATTTGAATAATTTGTCATTGCAGCCATTTGATCAATTTCATTGAGACATTAAGAAACAATGAGCTCAAACACCTAATACAGGCGTCAAAGAGCGGCTTGTCCTGCGTGTGCTGGGTGATGATGGGCAAGAGGTCATTCTGAAGGATCTGTCCAGCTCCCAGCTGCTGTCTGATGTCTCTCGTGTCATCCTCGTGTCTCAGGTAACGAATCAGGTCCTTCACGCTCTCTGTAACGAACAAATAAATCACAGTCAAAATACATGCAAGGAAAGGACGTTTTCTTGATATTCCTTCTGTAAAGTAGCTTAAGTACCAAGGCAGTCTGGTTCTTTGTGGTAAACGTCTCCCTCCAGAAATCCCAGCGCACTGCACGTGGCCAATAACTCACAGTTCATCATGAACAAGTCCATACAGCAGTCCTATCGGAGAGAATAAACGGGTCCAATTCTGCAAAAGAAGAGCATGGTTTATACAAAAATATATTAGTCATGACAGGAAAGATGCAGCACACATGCAGCCTTCCTGTAGCTCAAACAGTAGAGTGTGGCGCTTGCAACGCCAAGCTCATGGGTTCGCTTCTCAGGGAAAACAAGAACTTTGAAAAATAATAAATGTCAATGTGAATCTTGAATGCAAGTCGCTTTGGATAAAAGCGTGTGCCAAATGCATAAATGTAGATGTAAATGTCTGATTTGACAGCTGTTCTGTCACAATTCTAGAAACTCAGTTATTGTACTAGTCAAGTTCACATGTAATCGCATTTGTTTTCATTATATTTTGATTAAATCAGCCCAATAAACAAAAACAAGAAATACTAGAGATTGCTCAACTGGATATGTTCTTATGGTTATCAGAAGTAGGTCAAGAAACACAAAGAATAATTATTTTAAATATCAAGAAAATAAATGTGATCATGTCGGTCTTAATTAAGGAGAAAATTTTTTTTTCATGCATCTGTAAATTGAGATTTTGTGTTTTTAATTTTACATGTATGCATTTGGCAGATGCTTTCATCCAAAGTGACTTTGACATTCTTATCAGTTCTTTCTTTCCCTGAGAATCGAACCCATGACACTGACGTCGCAAACACCGCTTTACTGTTTACTCTCTTATTTGGCAAGTGTTGTTTGAAAGTTGTGGAAAGAAAACACAGAAAACACACTTTTAAGTGTTGCTTTTCTATTTGCATGTGTAGTTAGCAATTACAAAGCTTGTTTTCTCAAAATGAGAAATCTCCACTAACTACTGGACCTTTATTCCTGTTGATATTCTGAAGGTTTTCACAGAGGGGTTTGTTCATGAAGATTTCACCTGCTTTACACAACATTCATGGTGAAACTGCTGATTCTGTTTTCTGGCAGATAACAGTATATTCAGACTTGTGAAAAACTATTTCTTAAACCTGGCTTAATCCAGTAGTCAAAATTCAGTTCTGTAAATTTATGCAAATTAGCACATATTTAGTCAATGCACAATGTGCCGACATAAAGGTTGCAAATTTCCGAAAACTTAATACAAAACATGTTTGTGATTCTTATGTCATCAAACAACTGGGGAATTATGGTGATATTCATTAGTTCCTTTTTTTTACCCAATTTTGATATCGTAATATTAAAATATTTATCTACACTTGGTTAATACAGTGGAACCCACTTATCTCAATCTCGGTTAACTCGCCAATACTGAATGTGAAAACTGTGTCCGAGTGAATGTGTTTATGTGTGTTGTAACGTTGTTTACACTGTGAGCGAAATTGTGTTTGCAATGTTGGAGAATATGATTAAAGGTTTGTATTGAGAATCGAAGATGGTTTTTATCGTATACTGGTAAATCTTGTAACGGCTGTCAGAGTGGTTGACGACTGTCCAGATGACGAGCTTTATAGATGGGTTTCACACTCTTCTCAAACATGTAAAGAGCGTAAGTACAAACAAGGAACAGGAAAACACTCTGACAAACATCGCAAATTAAAGAAGAAAAATAGAAACAGTAGATTATGCTATATAACAGTCAGCGGTAGACGGCCATCTCTCTCCTCCCCGCGTGCTCACACCAGAACAGCGTGCACAACAGCATACTCCGTCTTAAAGGTATATTCCCAACATAAATAAAGTAGCCGTTACAATCTCTGCTGTTAGTTGGAGCACATATACCTTTTGTTGTTAGCAAACATACAGTGTATGTACATTTTTATAGCATGCCGATCACAATCACAAAAAAAAAAATAAAAAAATAAAATTGGCTTTTCGTTATCTCGATCATCGGTTATCTCAACACTTTTTTGCAACCCCCGAAGCCGTCGACATAACCGGGATCCACTGTATTACTATTTCTAGACTTTAGAAAAGAAAATAGCACATTTGAAGACCTTTTTGAAATACAAAGCTGTGAATGTGAAGAGGGTTTGACAACAGGTAGAGATTTTGGACTATCGTCTCTTATCACGGTTACATTCATGTGTTTTTTTTAAAAGTTTTGCTGTTTAAAAATAAGCGATTTGAAAAAACTGACGTGACGAAGGCAGCGAAAGAGAACTCATTTCAGTACATGAACGTGCATGAGTACTGAGCTCTTTTGCTGTTTTATTGGGCATGAACGGTTACATACATTCTTATGAGAGTCTGTTTTTAATGCGTCTTGACTGTCATTAAAGATTACTGAGATCCCACAGTGTGACATGGCTTACAGCCTGGATCAAATTTGTGCAGTCTGACAAGCAAAAACTTGTAAAGGACTATTATAAATCACGCAACGAGCATCCGGCAACAGTCACTAGACTGGGAAGTAGATGAAGTCATATGCAAATGTTCTCTACGTCCGACATTAGTGTCTGCACATGCATGATATTTCATTCAAGAAAGCATAACATATTGAACATTTTGCATGATGGTCATATGAACACCTTCTGAATGGTCTCACCTGGTTTTCATCAGCAGAGCCGGGTCTCACTGACACCAGTTCATCAGCTGCTCAAAACCTGCAACAGACAAGACACACCAAATTAAAGATCAGTCAAACGCAGAAATGACGACCAGTGGAGATGTTTGGTCACTGCAACCTGAGCTAAAGCAATGACTTCAAACAATCTGAGCAATCCACAAACGATTATTAGGGTTGATATCACAGGGCTGCGGACTCTTTCTGACTGCTTGACAACCAGTCTAAGGTGTGCATTTATTTCCCGTATTTTCCCACATAAAACCCGCAGACACAGATAACCGCACCCTCACACATGGCACACGGGTTTTGTGTAAAAAAATCCCAATTTTATGAGCAGCACATACGAGCAGTAATTCAGTACTTACTGCAGTTCCAGTGATCGAACATTATTAACATAGTTCAAGACATTAGAGTGTGAACACACACACTTATTCTCTCTCTAACTGTAACACACACACACTTATTCTCTCTCTCTCTAACTGTAACACACACACACACTTACTCTCTCTCTAACTGTAACACACACACACACTTATTCTCTCTCTAACTGTAACACACACACACACTTATTCTCTCTCTCTCTAACTGTAACACACACACACACTTATTCTCTCTCTAACTGTAACACACACTCACTCTCTCTCACACACACTCTCTCTCTCACACACACTCTCTCTCACACACACTCTCTCTCTCACACACACTCTCTCTCACACACACTCTCTCTCTCACACACACTCTCTCTCTCTCACACACTCTCTCTCTCACACACTCTCTCTCACACACACTCTCTCTCTCACACACACTCTCTCTCTCACACACACTCTCTCTCTCACACACACTCTCTCTCTCACACACACTCTCTCTCACACACACACACTCTCTCTCACACACACTCTCTCTCTCTCTCTCTCACGCGCACACACACACTCTCTCTCTCTCTCTCTCGCTCTCTCACGCACACACACTCTCTCTCTCTCTCTCTCTCACACACTCTCTCTCTCTCTCTCTCACGCGCACACACACACTCTCTCTCTCTCTCTCTCTCTCGCTCTCTCACGCGCACACACACACTCTCTCTCTCTCTCTCTCTCTCGCTCTCTCACGCGCACACACACTCTCTCTCTCTCTCTCTCTCTCTCACTCACTCACACACTCTCTCTCTCTCTCTCACACACACACACACACACACACACACACACACTCACTCTCTCTCTCTCTCTCACACACACACACACACACACACACACACACACACACACACACACACACACACACACACACACACACTCACTCACTCACTCACTCACTCACTCTCTCTCTTTTGACCTCGTAAACATAACTCGTAACGAATTAAAAAAACACATACCAGACTCTCTCTCCGATCGCCGGTGTTTAGCAATAAAGATGGTTAGTCTATCCACTAGTCTATGAAAATAATTTTATAATAATCATGATTAATATGAAATCAACTGAATTCGCCCAAAACTCTCTTTACATTCAGAGCGCGCGCATGCTCTAGAGCGCGCTCATCAGAGCGGAAATGACGCCAGACCCTGCGTGCTTAAAGGAGCCGCAGTCGGTGTCACTTTTAATCATAATAATAATAACAAAATGAATGCGGTAATGTTTGGTTGGAGCTCACATTTCTCCTTAAAGGAACACATTTCTTCTCTTTATGCCACAACAGTGAGAAGTAATTAAACTTCACCAAAACACTCTATTTTATTGTAGATCATTAAAATATCAGCCATCTCTTTATTAAGTAATATGCCATTACGCTTCTGGGCTTTAATAGTGCCTGGCAGGCTACAAATCTACACTAACATTTGAGATCTGTGTGACAGTGAATGTAATGTCAGAATATGTTTGAAGAATGAGTAAGTTGGGCTGCATACAAATATCAGAACTTAAACTACTGACAGCTGTTTCAAAATAGAAGTTCCTGCTGCAAGTTCCTTTGATTTAACTTCCTGGGAGCCAGCATTTACTTTTTATAAGCCATTGTTGCATTATTTATTATTTAGAAACAGACGTATGAGGGAAGAAAATATAATATTAATTAAAAAGATATTTCACACTCTATTTTTTAAAAATGACTTGAAGTGGTCTACAAAATAAAAGACAGGTGAAGAGAATGACACTGACCCAAATTGCTTTCCCAAAAGTCTTTCAATTATCTGCTGATATTTATAAAATGTTGAAACTGAAAGGTTTCAAACCTAAAATGATATATTAGTATTTAGTTTTAGTATGTGCATTTCTTTAATTTTAAGAAGACACAATTTTAAATGGTTTCTTTTGTCGTTTCATTTTGTCAGACGCTTACACCACCTGACATGTTGGCCCATCCTTCAAGGCCCGGAGGTCGTCCCAGAGCCCAAGGCTGTTCCAGTGCCACCCAAGTTCCTCGCCCTGCCGGCGCCACACACCGTCCTCCCTCCTTCCTTGTCTCAACCCTCCCGTCTCCTTGGACAATGTTGTAGGACTGTTAATTAAATTGGTTCTCCCCTCCCCCCTCTTCGTGTCTGTGTTTTACCTGTCCTGTGCGATTGTTGTGTATCATTCTTATGTTTCTGTCTTATGCCGTCATGTATCTGTCTTGTTTTTCAGTGTTCCTCATTAGACACCACAGGTGGCATCCCTTTTCAGGAGGGGGTACTGTCAGGGTTCTGTCACATTTGGTTTAGTAATTTCTTAGTTTTGTGGCAGACTTCCTACACTCCTGTAATGTTTTCTCTTTGTGTGAGCATGCGGTTTCAAGCTTGCTCGAGGCGTGCTTGGTCCTGTCCATGTGATCCGTCTTGTGTGCGGGGCGTGGTGTTCGATCCCAATACTAGTCTTGTTCTGTTTTGTGTTTCAGTACACGGACATCCATGTGTTTGTCTTCTGTTCTGAGCTCACAAGTTGAGTGTTTTCTGTGAGTGCGCACGGTTTCAAGTTCACTCGGACTGCACACTCTCGTCCACTTGTGTTGTTGTTGTGTAGCACGTGGTTCATGTTTACACTGGCCGCATACTTTCATGTCTTGTGCCGTGTAGCACAGCTTTGTTTTCAGTGCTTGAATGCTTTCATGTCGTCCTGTTTTGTGTGGACATGTGCCTTACGAGTGTCTCTCTGGCTGTGTATTCATGTCATGTTTTGTGTGAGCACATGGCTTTTCATGTGCGTTTCTTGTACCATATGCTCTCCTGTCATTATGTAACCCCTCCTGTCTTGTTTCCTCGTTATTGGTTTGTTCCCTGTTTATTTTGACTGTGCTGGTTCGTTGGCACTCCTTGTCGTAATTTGTCATGTTTTAAGTTAAGTCTCGTCTGTTTTCCCCTAACGGGGTAGTTTTGTTTTATTTTTATTAATAATAAAAGCCATTTTGTTCCCTCTGCATAATTGAGTCCTCGCTCATACGGTCACACAAACCTGATAGACCAGATCTGATGAATGAAGACCAGGAGAAGAAAACTTTAGTTTGCAGTTTCATCAGCAGAAGCTTCAGGTCTCACAAGAAGTTTTGTAGACCGCCTCACTTACAATAACATTGTTACAGCAATTATACTCTAAAAGAGGATACTAACTACGTCATTACTGAAGGTTAACTGATTGTGATTGTTTACCTTCCTTTCTTTGCCAAAGGTAGTAATTTTACACATAAGAGCAGACAGTGAGAAGCAGATCTTCGTCGATCACATGGTTGACAACAAGGCCTCTGGTTTAGGCGCTAAGTGACCTTCCAGGTTGCAGAACTGCGTTCTAGTTGAACCAGGCTATAACTTTAGTCAAACTCACTATTTATCTCGTAATACAGCTATTCCAGACATTATAGGATACATTCCCATGTGTATGTCTCCATGTAGATTAGCCAAACTATGATTCTTTAGTGATGTTAGAGTAATTTGTAATTACATATACTCAAGCCTGATAAGGTAAGACTCCTTCAAGTGTCTTGTAACATTGTCTTTTTTGATCTGTAAATGTTCCTCTTCTTATGCCATAAGCTATGATGTATATTATATGCTGACAAAATGCATCATTCTATCTGAATTCCCTTGTGAACATAGAATCTATACCGATTCTGACACATCATACATGATGCAAATTAGAACTTCCCCGCTCAAAGTTTACACCTCTGTGATTGGCTATCGGGAATCTTTAAATCAACCTTGGGGATATCAACCTTAGCAATTTTCTGTGCTGTGAAAGCAAATCTGTTCTGCATGCACCTCCAAAAGATGATTTGGTCTCAAATTGATACAGTAAAACCAACGTCTTTTTTGCTCTTCGTTTTACTGTGTATCCACCTTATATTACATATTACTTGTGGGGGGAAAAAAGCACAATTTAAATAAATATTCTGAGAGATTGAGAATGCCTCTCATATCCTTTAAGTCTGTATTTCATCTCCACAAATTTTGCATATCAATTAAAAATGACCAAAATGATCTTCAAGGCAAATTTGTGAGTCTTTCCTTAATGAGAACTGGACAGAACATTAACAGCTCCTTACGCTTAATCAACATTTCTGCCCAATCAAATTACTCTTGAACAAGCCAGTCTCCCGAATACCACCAGCCTTGGACTAGCAATGGCAAGCAAACTGGCGTTCAGATGTTAGTATGGCGCCTTTACAGAAACAGGAAACAGAAAATAAAAAAGTAAAATATTTAAGGAACAGAGAGTGCAGACAACGAATGAAACTATAAAAACAACGGTCAAAGGCAGTACAGGTTTCCAAGTGGCAGAAGAGTTTGACTTAGAAGCAGCATCATATTTCATATGTAAAATCAACAGATGTAAGTGGAAAAGTGAAATGGTCTGAATTATATATGTATTTTTTAATCGCAACCATAAATACAGTATACATAAAAGAAATATGAATGAGATCCTGGGTGAATAATGGAGAAATAAAAGATTTGCATATTCTAGATTGGGGTTTTATAATGGTGCAACTCAGATAATGGAAAACAGAAATGTCTATAACCGACCAAATATACGCACACATTGACCATCATTACAAAAAGACCATCATTACTTTATCAGTGAAGTCAACAGATGTTTATTCCAATAGCAGCCTAGCCCTTACAAATGATCGAAGAGACACTGTATATTTAAACCACGAGGCCAGTGAGTTGTTCTGAACCAGAAATAGCGCTGGTATGTTCACAATCTCTCTAAAGTCTATACAATAAACCCACAAAAAGAAAAGAAAAAAAGTGTGTCCTATACATCTGCTACCTGCAACAAACTGAATGTAAACATTTACAGACATTTACAGCAATCGACGCGTACGGAGCAAACATCTTTTTTGTAAACCTTTAACCCTGCTAGTTTACATGCTTTCATATTGATGGGAAATATCGAAACATTCACTCTGAAGCAGAACAAGAGAATGTAATGCTAAAAGGAAAGTGTAATACAAATATGAACAGAAAATAAAATCCTCTAGAGCTGCAGTTGGTATAAACACTAAAACCTCTGCAAACAGGACAAAAATATTTGTTTTAACTGGCTATATTTATAACAAATGCCTATTTAGCATTTTGAACTATATATACATATCTCTCGTTTTATTTTGTAACAATATTTTCATTAAAATAAAGCGTATTAGAAGAGTATCCTACTATAAAACTACAAAATGTAACCTGTTCTCATCTGAACACATTTAAGTGAAAAAAAGACTGAAGGATGACCATTTCAACTCTTTCGTTACATATGCTACACATCCTGCTCTTCATTTGTGCAAAGGGTCTCTTCAGCTATGGGTGAACGGAAGGATGGAGGACATGCATCCCCTGCTTCAGACAAATGACAGCATGTGTGTTGAGAGAAACAGTCAGACAGTGTAGCACACATTGTTGTGTTTAACATTTTGTGAGGATGTTACAAATGAGTACCGATCACTGGCAGTGTATATATTCAGCAGCAGAGTGGGAAAAGCCCTTGTTTGAGAGTCACGCAGGTTTGGTAGTAATACTAGCTGAGAAACCTGCCTTTCAGAACTTAAGATCAGGCTGTGCTTCTTCAAAAAAACTCCTAATATTTTATAGGGCAAATATCACAAGAAATATCTAGGTCACTTTAACTAATATATAATATAATATTATAATGTAATATATATGCAAATTTATTACAATAATTTTATATATATATATATATATATATATATATATATATATATATATATATATATATATATATATATATATATATATATATATATATATATATACTTATTTGTCAAAAAAAAAATCATTTTAATTGGGGTTCATTGAATCCCATTGAACATGCAAATCTATTACAATAATTTTTATATATATATAATATTAAAATTATTGTTATTACACCTATATATATATATATATATATATATAATATTAAAATTATTGTTATTACACCTATATATATATATATATACATATATATATATATATATATATATAGATAAAAATTATTGTAATAGATTTGCATGTTCAATGGGATTCAATGAACCCCAATTAAAATGATTTTTTTTTTGACAAATAAGCACACTAGAGTTTTTAAAAGTAGTATAACAAATACTACCGTGATTTATGTAATTTTGCATTACAATAAGATTGAAGAGACACTGTATTTATATATATATATAATATTAAAATTATTGTTATTACACCTATATATATATATATAAAATATTAAAATTATTGTTATTACACATATATATATATATATATATATATATATATATATATATATATATATAGATAAAAATTATTGTAATAGATTTGCATGTTCAATGGGATTCAATGAACCCCAATTAAAATGATTTTTTTTTTTGACAAATAAGCACACTAGAGTTTTTAAAAGTAGTATAACAAATACTACCGTGATTTATGTAATTTTGCATTACAATAAGATTGTCTTTTTTATATTAAGTTGGTTACTGAAAATTAAGGTCGGATGAATGTTACGTAGAAAACTAAGATCTCAATGAATGATCCGATTTTAGTGTGAATTACGACCCAGACATGTTCCTGTGAGATTCACCCCAAACAGGCCTGTTCAAACACTCCGCAATCACGAAAAGTAAAAATCAACCTCTTTAACAAAATTCCTGTTAAATGAGAGAAAGAGAACAGTCATTCTTTCGCGAATAAAATGACAAAACCATGTTATATATGAAAAACAATGTATATAGTATTATTGTAGTAACAGACAATACAGAACTCATTTTATGATAATAATTAGTCATCGTTAATAAGACATTTCGCCATAAAACTTGCGATCCTAAACCATGAACAATAAAAATATTCTGTGTGAAAAGGTCCTATTGCATTGAAACTGGAGGACAATTTGCAGTAAGGATTTATACAACTGTTCCTTTTGTGACGTTTAAAAGATAAAAATATTTTAAAAATAAAAAGTTTTCGCTTCATGCGACCTCATGTCATTCCAAACCCTCAAAAACTATTACAACATATAGCTTTGAAACTGAATTTTCATTGACGGGTAAACTCTTCTTTTAAGCAAAGAGACTAAACAAATGTTTATTTACTATGAATAATGTAATAAATTAGGTCTACTTAAAGCTGCGTCGTAAATGTTTCTGAAAAACATTGAGTAAAATAAATGACTCATCTGAAATCTTTCTGAGATCTAAAGCGAGGAGTGAGGGATGATTTCAACAGTGCAGCTGAAACACAGATCCGTGTTTGGTTTCTCCTGTTTTCACTCAGGAGGGGATGGAATAATTAAGTCTCACATAAACGAGTTTTCACATTTAGAATGGGAAATCTTGATGGTTTACTAAAACACTAAGAGCCTCTCATTTCCATCAATATGATGACACTGAGAGTGTTACGTGTGCAGTCCTTTTTGCGGTTTAAAATGCAATACATAAAACAGTCTGAACACACGACTACAGTACACCTGAAGGAGCTTGGAGAAAAACACCTGCATAGTATTTGACACCTGCATAGGCATTGTGGGATAGAAATCAGCAGCGGGCTCAGCACTGCGCGTCACCTGTGGACGGACACACACCAGCCTCTGGGTTACCTGAAAAGAGCAAAATTGGATTAATTTGGTAAAGCACAGGTTAAAAAAAAGAACGCAAAAGAAAAAAAGGTGGTAAGAATCAATGGTAAAAGTAAATAACCATGTATTAACTCAGAAATTCCTAGTAAATTTCACAAATGAACAGGCAAGTAAACATGATACTTAAAGTAGAAATATCTTCTTACTTAATCTAGTTTAAAACGTGTTAAAACCAAGTTTGTGAACGCAGTCCATAAATTCATGAACTTTTTTTTAAATTACCATTTAAAGGCAGTCAAATTTGCTGTTGTAAGGGTTTTATTCCTACTTATCTGTCAGACCACATGACTTTAATTTTATTACATTAATATTAGTAGTTATATTAATACATTATAATAGTAATATTAATACATAATAATAGTAATATTAATACATTATTATTATTAATATTACTATTAGAAAAATCTTTTTCTTCATTGGGATATCAGCATCAACTGGACTATTTTTACTAATAAAAACAAACATATTTTTTAAAGAAATGAACATGGTCAAAATGATAATCTAGGAATACATTTCATGTTTGACTTTAAGGACATTTTTACATTAGATAATTTAAATCTGTCCATTTAAAAAATGGACAGATTTATCCAAAGACTCATAGACTTTGACGTGTGAGATTACCCAGATCAGGCGTAGCCGCTTTGGGAGGCGTGCGGGACTCGTCGTCGTCGCTGAAGCGGATGACCTCTCCGGTGAGGAGATCTGGCTGGCCGTCAGACTCCTGCCCACTGATGCTGCGCAGCGCCAGGATGCGATGATGCAGGGCTGCAAAGAGCTGAGCAGCGTCCTTCGTGCTGGACTGAGATGAGACGGGCCACGTAAGACCAACAACACAACACTCAATGCTCATTACGACTGCAATCATTCTTACAGATATGAGAAACACTTTGACGCCCTGCTCCTCCGTGTCCATGGCTGTTATTCTGAGACTCTTCTCACTGGCTTTATCCACCTGCATCTGAGGCCAAAGCTTAGTGTTGAGGATCACTCGAAGACTTCCTTGAGTCCGCATGACTGCAAGCCACAAACAAACACTGGGATCAGTCCTCAGCAAACTAAACAATAGAGACGACAAGTTCCATTTCAAATCCTTTCAAATAAACGTTTCACGCAGCAAAGACCAGTGTTTGCCTATAAAAGAGAAGTATTAGCTCCCCCTTGTGTCAGCTCCAGGATTTGCAGACAGCTTTGTCTAATGAACATTTTACATAAATACGCAAATATTGCCTGAAAGGAGCATCTAATAAATGTAATTAAGACTTTTATTCAGCAAAGAATTCATAAAGAAAATTATATCACCACTTGCCAAAAAATATTTAAGCAGCACGTATTTTCAACATTGATTTCTTGAGCAGCAAATCGTCAGAATGATTTGTGAAGGATCATGTGACTGAAGACATGATGTCACATCTTATGAACTGCACTCCTATCACAACTTATGAAATGCAGCTTTGATCCCAGGAAAAAATGAAAATAGTTATTTTCTTCTGATCAAATGACTGCAAACTTGGTGAGCTTAAATGTCTTTTCAAAAACGTAATAAACATTTTTGAACAACTGTGTTTATACGAACACTTCAAATACAGAACTAGATGCGTGAAAAAAGATCAGATATTCTCCAAGAAACCTGCTTTTGTGGTTCGCAGAAGAAAAAAATCTTGGCTTTTCCTGACGCTTGCAACGCCAACGTCATGGGTTCGATTCCCAGGGAAAGCAAGAACTGATTAGAATGTCAATGTGTTTCTTGAATGCAAAGTAGGTCGCTTTGAATAAAAGTGTTTGCCAAATGCATCAATGCACATCTTGGAATGACATGAGTAATTGATAATAAAACGTTTAAATGTCAGTCATTGGCCACTTTAATCTGGCACATGTCCGCTATCAAAACTAACGAATTCACATGAAAGTGTGTTGAAGAGGCCTTTTTCAACATCATTACCCAGTCTGGATTGTAAGGTGCCGTCATCCGCTGATGCCATGTCATTGAGCCTGAGCACTCCGCATCCTCTCTCCACCCATGACTGAGACGTCATCTCAAACACAAACAACTTACACTGCATCTGAAACACACAGGACAGTGCAGCGGGATCTTCTCATGTGTCTTTATCCAGATCTTCTGTATGGCTCAGGGAGCTGCTCTCACCTG
This sequence comes from Rhodeus uyekii, assembly GCA_037043235.1. NCBI lineage: Eukaryota > Metazoa > Chordata > Actinopteri > Cypriniformes > Acheilognathidae > Rhodeus > Rhodeus uyekii. The sequence goes on from JAWRVZ010000061.1 coordinate 3,425,323, forward strand.
CAGCACGTTGCTCTCAGACTCCTCTCCTGTCCTGACCTCCACCCGCTCTAACAAACACTTCTGGGGCTTGTGTGCTTCGTGTCGCGCCGCCGACTCCTCCAGAGACTCTTTCGTGTTGTCACCTACAGCACATCGTACAATCATGTAAATTAACTTTAAAGACTTCGTGCTTATGGTGCAAGAAAACAGTAATAAAATGATAGATAAAGATAAACTTACACTATCATTCAAAAGTTTGCAGTCATGAAATTTTTCTTTGGAAAGACTTTTACTAATTGATCGAAACAATTTATATTTCAAAAAATTCTGTTCTTTTTAACTTTCTATTTATCAAAAATTCCTGAAAAAAAGTATCAGATTTAATCACAGCAGTTTTCAACATTGATAATAATAATAATGTGTTTGTTGAGCATTAAATCAGCATATTAAGACTGACTTCTAAATGGTCATGTGACACTGAAGACTGGACAGGACTTGATTACAGTTTAAAATAGTTCAATAGAAAACAGTTATTTTAAACTAGTAATATTATTGGTCTTACTGTGTTTTGATCCAATAAATGCAGCCTTGGTAAGCAGAACATTTACAAAACCTCCCAACCCCAAACTTTTGAATGGCAGAGTAAATTACAAAGTCCAATAGAAGGGAAAAGTGTAAAGTCAAGGTGCTCTACGGTCCAGGGTTTGAAATAGTCCATCAAAGAAAACGCATCAAACCACTTGAGCCCAAAAGCGTTGGAGATTTGTTAGATTTTTTATGATGATACATTTTTTTACTTGAAATTGCCATGGTCATCCTACATTGTTTTTGGCAGTGTAATTTAACTGCAAAACATCTTGACATTAGATACTTGATGGCAATGATGGGTTTTATAGATTTATGAATAAATTTGCTATCTCTAATGGAAAAAGTCACTTTTGATAATGTAAATGTTTTGTGACAAATATAGTTCAATCATTTAAACAATTAAGGCTCACGTCACCTTACAATAAACAAACAATCGGAAATGATGAGTAAATTGGTAATTAGCCTGTATTACCATCCTATTATATATTTATGATAAAAAAAGCTATTATTTCTCATTTCGTGACGAAACAGTACATCAACTAGTTTATATATACACATACAAATATATATATATATAATATAATATAATAATATATATATATACAAATACATAGCTGAGCTTCAATTAACTCAATACATGTTTTTCTGAAGTTGAGTCTTCAAAGCTCAGCCACTACAGCTACAAACATGCTGAGGGACTGTTACGTTGCCTTACACTAGATTTTGAACGTTCTGCCACATTTGTTCATTTTTACTTTCAGTGAACGAACGAAGAAAAAAAAAAACTTTATTAAGATGTCTCAAGTCCCATGTTCGGTTTTTTTTTATTTTATGAAACAACACATCTTATTTAATTATATTCTAAGAAACATGCCCACTCACAGCAGTCAACCTAAACTCAGCCCATTTTCTTTTTTGGGCTGAACTAACTGTTTAACAGGACTATTTCTTTTTCTTACTTAGAATGTTAAATGTTTTGCACAAAAAACTAATATATATATGGAGAAATTCGATTATTTTCAACTTTCAATCTGACCCACTGTCTGTCTGTTGTAAGGGATGTGGATAACGTTACTGCATAGGAAACCGTATCATGTTTTGAAAACGTTATCCATATAAAACCGTAATTTTTCAGACAAAGCATTATAAAATCATTTACTTATGGCTTGTGATGTGGCTGCTGTCAGAGCTAATCCAGTTGGCTGCTTCATCTTTCAACATAAGCTTCTTCGCAAACTCTCCATTACACTGTGCCTCGCTGACAAAACAAAATGCTCCGAACAAACATACAATCCTCCACGTGATCCGGGACACCATTAAAGAAAACTATCCACTTTTTTTCCGATGCTGGGGTTCTTCTGAATTCTGTACAGAGACGGAAACGAACGGTTTAAACTGGACAAGTCAAAGCAAATGTTTTTTCACTCTTCCATTTGTCCTGTGTTTTACAAACTCAAGAGTGTGGAGTAGATCAAAAACTGAACCCACACCTTCATATTATAGTGAGGTTAACAGATCAAATTATTATAATGGGTTCTACAGTAATACCTCGTTTACGAGTGACAAATCGGTGTATGAGTATTGTATCGGTGTGCGAGAAAAATATTCCCTCGCCCACGTGCATTTTTGTGTGGAAAAGGATGTTTGCGCATATTTTTACTAGAAATATCCTAAAAATAGTCTCGCAGTTCCAACCCCTTTATCACCCCTTCACTCGTTCATTCTCTCAGCGTCGCTCGGTTTGGTTCATCATTCACCACAGTGATACTTTTATAAGTGATTTACAGCGGTTTTACCTCCTGTTGTTAACATTAATAGTGATAGCTATTGTTCACGTAGTGAAATATATACGTACAGTACAGCATACAGAAAGAAGATACGAAATCCTCCCTCTAAGCAGTAACACCCCGCCCCCCATCCTCTCGTCTCCAAGACAGGTAAAGTGTGCGTTACAGTAGTCAAGTCACCTTTACTTATATAGTGCTTTTTACAATACAGATTGTTTCAAAGCAGCTTTACAGTGGTCAGTACAGTAAATTATAGTATTATTAAAAAGTATTTTTAAAGTTTAATTGTCAATTATTAATTAGTATTTATATGAGATCTTAATAGTTATAATGTTAACTGTAATTAATAGAGTAAAACCCCAAAAATATTTAAAATGGGCATTTATGGTCGTGTGGAACGAATCGAGTGATTTTTAATGCATTCTTATGGGGAAAATTGATTTGGAGTACGAGAATTTTGGGTTACGAGCTCTTGGAACGAATTAAACTCGTAAACCGAGGTATTACTGTATTTGCTTTCGCTCACATCCAGTGTAGGCAAATGTCAGCCATTAAAGTGATTAAGCTACATTGCGATGAAGTATAACTATTCGTCAATATCTCGCTCTGGAGACAGTCAAATGTTTTTGCCTATATAATGACACAGATCCCGCAAAAGGAGATGTTTTTGGAGCTTGATCAAATGAATGCTAATTTAAGAGGACATTTTTAGCTATGAAACTTGAAGGTTGTAATGGTACAAAGACCTCTTATATATTAAAGGATCAAGGCAAATCTGATTTTTCATGTCATGATCCCTTTAAATGACCAGTAGTCGATTTTAAAAATATGCATTTTTGCACAATCCTAACATGCACTAAAAGCCCGAAAATGTTACTGTATAATAAAAATGAAATTGCAGTCACTTCACACAGCATTTTGCTTTCAGTGTGGCTAGCAAACAGTTTGACTTAGTAAGGATAAGGGCGTTAGTCTCAAAACCCAACATGATTTTTGTCAGTTCAGGCTTCTGATTGGGTCTGAAACACATACTCTTCTCCACGGTTTGATCTTGTGAGGAGGAAAGCCGGCTGAACAGCCCCATCTCAGACGGGAACTCTCTGCTGCCCCCTGGTAGTTCTGTGCTGAATTTGGGCTGCGCCTGGAAGCATGCAGCACAGGTGCGATTGAGTGCTATACAAATCTTGACAATCGGAAAATGTGATCTATGATAACTTGAGTGTCAAATTATGGCAAACAGAAAGAAATGTATCGCTTTACCAAGACGCGATCCAACATGTTCTGCCCAAAGACAAACTTCACACTGTTGGCATTGTTGTTGGCAGGTTTTTGTGCGCTAAAAGAAACAATATCGATGCCAAGAAAATTTACAAGCTTCTGCCTGAGGAAATCTGTCAAATATCTTTAAAACGAACACGAACATTTAAACGGCAGTACCTAGAAGTGGTGCACTGCAAAAAGTAATTTGTTTCCTCTGATTTTTCTGCCAGAAGACAATCAGCATTCTGAGACGAGTCCCAGCTGTTACCCACCTGCAGCAAACGCAAATCTACTTTTTTTTTTTTTTTTTACCTCTACATTATTGGAGAATTTAATAAGAAACATTAAAATATATTTATGTGGAAATTAAACCTTTTTGGGTGATAATTAGATCAATTATACATTTACCTCTTCCCTGTATTTAAAATATTAAACCATTGTAATATTGGTACAAATGCTGTACTCTAAATATTCAATATTTAACCAAAAAAAAAAAAATTTGCATCAAACCTTTGCTCTGTCCCTCATATTCTGTCCAAACACAAAACTGGCCTCAACCGGGGCGCTGTGTTCTTCAGGTTTGCCATCTGTTTTTTCTCCAAAAGTACTGTTGTTCTGGATCTTAAAAGAAATAACAAAAGGCCATCTAAGTTTAAAAGAATGATCAGATCATATGTTCTGTTTACTTTGTGGTTTTCACATTTCACATACTCTACTAAAAATACTGAGTCAGCCAAAAACAACTCAGATGTTCAGGACAAGATGTCAAAGTCTTTCCTGGCAGCCACAGCCATGTAAACTAAACATGTCTGGCCTTTGGACCGCAGCCCAAGCTGTGTTCAAACACGCTTACGTTGTAGATACAGAGTTTAAATATGTCAGTGGCCCCTAAAACATGTGAACACACAAGCCTCACTTCACAATATGAACATCTTTGCGTTATATAACAAAATGGGATGCAAAAAAAAAAAAGTCTACATAAATATGAATGAGCGAGAGAAAATGCAGCTTGGCTATTTATTTGAGTACCGTATTTATTAGAGTATAACGCGCAAATTTTTCTACCAAAAAAATAAAAGTTAGGGATGCGCGTTATGCACGAGGGCTGGGGTGGGGTGGGGTTTGTTTTGACGGCCGGCCCTTTGAGGGCGCCGGCGAATTGTGAGTTCGCGCTGCGCATTTTACAGGCTGTTTAAGTAGCAATATATGCATAAAATAAAAGGCAGACTCGTGAGTGCAATTCAGCAACTGTATTCAAACATAAACCGCGGCAACAACCGCAACATAGCCCAAAGCAATCGATTGCCGATTGCATGATACATTACATCCCGTAACACAGGCTGCAGCCTCTCACTGTACGTGAGGGCGAAGAAAAAAAAACGTCCCCTCGCCGCTTCATTTCCTCATCCATTCAGACGCAGAAGAAAGCGAAGAAACCGGAGAAACAGATGTTCCTGCCAACTGAGACACTGATGAAAAATTAACTCCAGAAGAATGGGAGCAACTCTTTAGTGTCTCTGATGAGGAATCTGACGTCGAAGGATTTTAAATAAATATTTTCACCGGTAATTCTCTTTCGGTATTGTGTTCATTAGTTTATGTTGTCAATAAATATATGTTATATATGTTATATATGTTGTATATGTTATACAATAAATAAATGTTTTTATCAAGGCTGCACGTGTTCAACAACGTTTTTTGTCAATTACAATGCTTGGTGTGAAACAAAATTTTATACCGATTTTTAATCGAAAATTAGGGGTGCGCGTTATACACGTGTGCGCGATATACTCGAATAAATACGGTATGTGTTTACAAAAGTGTGTTTTCTATTGATCGATTGATAGATACTGTCTTCCAAGAATGATAAATAGAGATACTGATAAAAACAAGAACTTAGAATGGTAATGAAATTGTTTATTTAAGCCAAAAATATTATTTAAAATCACTGAATCAAGCAGAGATAGATAGATAGATAGATAGATAGATAGATAAATAGATAAATAGATAAATAGATAAATAGATAGTCTTTCAAGAACGACACGCATTTCAAGCAAATCAATTCATAAAAAAGTCTGGTATGATTAAAATGATATAAAAAGTTTAACAGACCGTTTCAAATGAATACAAAAAAGTATTTGGACACTGATTGTCAAATCATTCATTTATTTATAAATTAATTTTAAAGTGCCCCTATTATGGTTTTTCTAATATATCCTTATCCTTTCATATGGTTGTTTGTGAAAAGGTCTGAAAAGTTTCTAACTTTTTTTAAATCTAACTTCCTGTTAACTACCCAAGAAACATCCTAACAAATTTGCATAATGCAAGCCTATGGTCTTCATTGGCTGCTCATCTACTGCGACCCGTCATCAAACACTAGTGTAGCTGAGACTGGAAGAGTTGGGTTCACGGTCTGGGTCAAGGGTTCGAGTGCGTCTTACCAGCGACACGTCTTTATCCTGTGTGCCAGCAGCAGACGTCTCTGAGTTACGCTCACACTCTGTTCCTCCATCGGAGAGGTTCTTCACTCCGTTTGAACTGCTGTTGCTCGTGTCTGGTGGGACAACAGACTTAGGCTGTCACGCGCTCAGCTGACCCGCTTGAGTGGATATCCATCATGTACTCACTGTTCTGAGGGGGGGTTCTGGTCGGAGGGGGCTGCAGCACTGGAGGTCGCAGAATGCTGCGCTGGGCTTCTTTGGGTTTGGGGCTGGGGACACCTGTAATGAATCCAGCAAATCATGATCGATCTTAACTCTGCAACACTCTCAGTGTGTGCCATTATGTAAATAAACATCTTATGAAAGCACCACAACTGGACATTAATCAACAGATGGTTCAAAACAGCAGATGTTTGAGCGCTGACTCACCAGTGCTCGGCGCCTGGCCGTGGATCAGAGTCGGGGGCTTCAGGCGAAACCCCACAGTCTTCTCTTCTGATGGAAAAACAATTGAGAGATTAGACTTGTCAACATGAAACAAACAGACACTGCTTCCTTTCTTAATGCATGGCTTTCATGCATCTCAAACAGTGGAGCGCATCGCTTGCAACACTAAGGTCGTGGGTTTGATTTCCAGGGAAAGCAAGAACTGATTCGAATGTCAATGTGTTCCTTGACTTCAACGCAAGTCACTTTGGATAAAAGCGTCTGCCAAATGCATAAATGTTAATGTCTTGTGCAAATGTTTGTCTTTGTAAACTTTGAAAACGCAATCTCTTGTTTTATTTTTGAAATAACTTTCCCTTTCAAAGCTGTCAAACGCAGACCACTCTTCTCAATCTGATCAATCCCCAACTGATAAAATCAACTCAGTGATTTTCTTTCTTACTGAATATGACATTGATTGATTTGATTTTATCAGTTGCACTCATAAATATCACATTATGAACGTAAAACAGGCAGCGGATGCCATTTCATGTTGAGTTAAAGGTCTCACCAGGCTCTGAGTCCGAGTTTCCGGTTGGTGACTGACAGAAACTGGATGGCATGAAAACATTATTCTTAGAAACTGCAAAAATAGAAATAAAGTTATTCAAAGAGACCTGGCTGAAGAAGAAGA